>JAODUI010000018.1:1257343-1270336 GCA_027563995.1 Papilio gigon | reverse complement strand
TCTCTCCTCGGCGGTATTTCCAGGCAGTTACGACTTAGGGTCCTTCAAGAAGAGAGCGTATGCCTTCCTTAAAGGCAGGCAACGCATCTACGATTCCTCCGGTGTTGCTGATGTCCATGGGTATCGGATCAAATAATTTTAGGCGACCCGAGGCTCGTTTGCTCCCTTTTTCCTATAAAAAAAAAAACGATACCTTACACTAATCCGCACTCTAGGGGATCAAAATCTCCTCAACTTAACAAGGCCTAGGTCTTTAACCAAAGTAATGTAGTCGTGTCTTTAAAGGTACATAAGACGTCATCGATCTTCTCAACGCATTCAACCAATGTTCCACAGTCTCTACGTATAGGCTATTCTTTCTTGGAAGGTATTCTTTCTTCTAGGTCCTTGACCGATGATACCAGCGCAACGTGCGGCGTGAGTTGCGTGCTGCAAGGCGCAATACTGTGTCTTCTTTTTGTTTTATGAGCACCGGTCACCGAATTGGAAACTAGCCCCAGGCAGCGATGGATAGTACCTTATACATGTAACTTAGAGACTTTACTTGGCGTGGGTTTCAATCAGTTTTTCTTAGCAATGCTTTGTGTTAGTTCGTAATCAATATAGAATCTTCATTTGTTTTTTTTATTGATCGAACCACATTTTGTTGACCAATCATTTGTATGATGCACTGAACGGTTCAGACCCTAGGAGCTTTATACGAACAGCTATTCAAAAACATGCAAATCTAGATGATGTAATGATATTTTAGTTCGCCCGGTCCCTGCGATACCGGAACGTGACCAATTGTCATGGTAATCTCGCTCCCCATCCGCTTTTGCATTCGTTAAAGTCGAGATCCGATCAAAGCTGGTCGAATAGTTTTTTTTTCTGTCAGGAAAATGCACTGACATTTAGTAGACTGCCACTTTATTAACCGGATGAAACTGGATTTTACCGGTTTGATCCGATCTTTTGTTCGTTCGTTCAGTGTTTGAACTGATTTATAAGCAACTCAAGTCTATTTTTTTTTTACGAAAATGTCGGTAAACATGAGAATTACATTATTCATGACTGCCCGATAAAAAAATACATTACAAATGTACAATAGAAATTGTGAATTCAAATCAAAATAAAAGTACATACATTGAAAACAGTTCCCTGTCAATGGTAATTAAAACAAACAACCCCGCTGTTACTTGGTAAACCGTCAAAACATCTCCATTTTCCGGCAGTTTTCCATTATGACGCTATTTTTCTTTATTATTTGCGTTTGCATTCCTTTTTCCCAGTGCCGTTAATGAGGCGCTTCGTCCGTTCTAGTGTTTTTGTCCTTTGCTTATTTTTGTAGGAGACAGCAAGATTTTTCAGTCTATTTATTCTGACTCATATTTTTTACGCTTCTAGTTTCTATCATCATCGTTACTTTATTCCGTCTACGATTGAGAGAATAGAACTGAAATATTACATATACTGGACCATTATAGACTTGAATAAAATTTTCGTTTCATTTGAAACCATCATATCTAATGCATTGTTAACATTGTCATCAACCAGTCTACGTGGTGACGTCACAGTATTCCACACATCTCTATCAGCGGTCATATCTGAACTCACTACCTTATGCACATCCTCACACCTATACTTCAGACTAACTCTAGGTTTGTCGCAAGCAATTCATCACTTTTATGTCCTATGTACAATTTTAATATCATCTTCATCAACCTAAGGTCGTTCACTGAAGGTAGACCTCCATCGATTGCCGTGACCGGTCTTGTGGCCGCATCTATTCCGCAACCTTCACCAAGTCGGACAACGATTCCTAAAATCATATCTTTATTAACCAAATATTTTCTTAAACGATCGTTAGTTTCGTAGCATAAAGGAAATATCTGATGTCTATTAAAACTTTCGTGAGACATTTCAGTTAGTAATAAAAACGGCTTAACTCACGTGTACAACGGTGTAGGTATCGACTAGTTTCGTATGCGTCGGTCGAGTCTAGTCGGAACATACACTGATCTACACGTGAGTTAAGCCGTTTTTATTACTAGTTTAGAAATATCTGAAATATTCATGTATATTTATCTCCTACCAGTGATATCGTACCTTTACAAGGTTGAACAAATGACATGTCATTTATCGTGTCGTACAAATTTGTATTTAGTAAAAAAAAAAAAGTTTAAATTGCTTAATGGAAGCAATTTACTAAATGTTCTAATGGATGACTGGATTTTATGTCAAAGTTTCGTTGGTATCATTTCGTATAATTCTTCTTAATTTTTTTTTTATTAAATTTCTCTTAACCAACCTGTATTTACATTTTTTGTTGATTGAATTTCCGTTTCTTTTAAAGGCCGGCAACGTATTTGCGATTTCTCTATCGTTGCTGATGTCTATGGGCAACGGATTTATTCATTTGTTTATTTATTCAGCCAAGCCAACAGCATACATATAAAAACAAAGTTACAAATATATACAGTAACATAACAGATCATTATATATATGGCAATTACACGCTTGTAGATATTATTTTATGCATTCTATTTATACACTGATATTTAGAATTTTGTGCAATTTTTTTTTTAATCGGATCGAATAATTTAAGGCGATCCGCGGCTCGTTTGCCCCCTTTTTCCTATAAAAAAAAGTAACATTTTATTCTATTTTGATTACTTAGTTATTATAGTATTGTATAGTAAAAAAACATTGCCATATTGCGACAAAATATGAAATTATTTACACCATGAATCATAATGGTGGAATGCGATCGAAGCGCCGCCAACCCAGATCGTTGCCTCGGTTAACATATGGATTCACTGATTTTAATTCTCTCGTTAGCTTTATAATTATTTAATCAAAATTAATTAAAACCAATCGATTAACTTCAAGCTTTATATAGCTCTATTGTTTGCTCAAAGGTATATGATTAATTTAATTATAAATGAGTTGTTGAACTGTGTCAATATTACATTAATTAATTTTCTAATCAAAGCAATTTTTAATAACATTTTTATGGTAAAATTTAATAAGATATGTACACTTTAATTTATCATTATTAAAATATACAAATCTTGTTAGTTATGAATACTATTAGGGTTAAATACAGGTTTTTGCTCGCGACTTTGCGCAGAAAAATCTAGCTAAGTAACCTATGCGATTTTAGACATTAATCTATCTCTATGCTAAATTACATCCTGATCTACTTGGCCATTTGGAAGTAATGTACCATTAAATATCCAAATTATCAAAATTATAATATTAGTAAGAATATGATTCCTTCTCTAACTTGAAATAATTCTTATGAATCATTGGTATTTCGAGCATGGAGCGACCTCTAGTGAAACCTAAATCTACAAAATTAATCGCAGTCGCTATTTGCCGACCCGCCTTTCCACACAAACTTCTTTTCTATAATAAAGAGGGCTTATTCGATAAAATATAACTTTTTCCCCTTCGCAGGTATGAAGAATTTCGGGCACAAAATTTTAATAAAATATTTCTTTTACGTCTACGTCGAATGACTCAACATAGTCGTATGTGAATGAGATCTGTGCAGTATATACTACACGGTACATATATTGCAGTACATAGTGTACTTCTATGAATTTATTTACATAAAATTTCCTTGCAATAGCTTTCTTTTCTTACAAAATAATAGCAGATTTTTATCAACTTACTAATATATCTTTTATCACTTCAACAAAGGTTTAAGCTTGTGCTAGGATATAGTTCACAATAGTCGAATAGTGGGATTCGAACTCCCGACCACGAGGTCGGCAATCAAATGTTAATAGTGGTATAAATGTTTACTTTTATTTGTTTGTTTCGATAAACAAAGATCTTTATAATAATTGTTATAGTGTATTACAAAGATATACTCGAAAGCAATGGAAACTAAGTTACTAACTAAGTACCTTAATGTAAGGGACCTTAATTTAATTATATATATTTTGGGGACATGCCAATCCCATATTGCCCATGATGTATGTCCGTTGTTTAGAAAACTAGCTGGCATAATCGTACTAGCTTCAGGTCGGGTCCGATGAAATAGTGAAAACAAGTCCAACATAATTCGGGTTGAGTTACAATAGTGAATAGATAAATTATATAATAATATAAATACTAGATACAGTCTTCGTAGAAAATTGCTATTTATCAACGCTTGTGTACTAGTGAATGAGTCTTCAAAGTTCAAACAATTTGTTGAACACCAGTCCTTTAAGGTCGGCTCGTAAACATTGCGGCCAGGTACTACCTCCCTTTGTGCATAATTGGATTACACAATCTTTACTTGTTTAGTAAACTGAGCTTTACATTATAAAGATGAAAGACGCGTGTGACTTCCTCGCTGAATTAAAAAAAAAACTTAATAAGTAGCTTATGTTTTCTTTAACACGTTCACTGCGATACGAGGTGTAATCGACCCGCCCCGTCCCTAGACGTTAGTGCGACACGCGGTCCATTAGATCCCACCTCCTACAACAAAGTTATGCCTTTGCACAACAGAGAAGCACACGTTTCTCCCTGCCTCATCACAGGGAAGTTGTATTAGGGATCATTTAGACCTCGTTTCGCATCGAACGTGTTCAGACTATATATACAGATTTTTGAAGACGTTCTTAATATACCATTCCTAGGTTTCTTTTTAGTTGGTTTAAGTGACTTTGATTTGCTTAGCTTGTTGGCTAAATGAAATAAATTTGCATAAAACAGTTAAAGTATTAAAAGAAAAAAAAAGGTATTTTATTTATTATACATATTTACTATGATGAAGAAATACCGCCTTGTACCATCCACACCATCTGGCATTCTACAACATACCGGTTTTCTCGCAACTTCCTGCCGCGCGTTTTGGAATGGTCTATCCTCGGCGGTACCAATACGACTTAGGGTCCTTCAAGGAGCGAGCGTACCTCTCTCTCAATGGCAACGCATCGGTTCTTCTGGTATTGTGTATACATGTGTCGATGATCACCCTTGTGATCCGGCCGCTCGTTTGCCCCCTTGTCTTTTAAAAAAAAAATGTAGGCTGACATATATTGACATTTGTTTTGTCCTAGATAAAGGGTTTTTAAAGTGAAGTTAGTTTCTTACCAAAAAAGGTTTGTTTTATATTGTTTAAATGATTTAACTCACTATGCACAAACTTATGACGTCATATTGTTTTATGCAAATAAGCGATCGTCATTTGATTACTCACCATTTTAAAATTTAGAACGTAAAAGATTTTATTAACAATTCAAAACTCAACAGGAAGCAAATACAATTCTATGACAGTAATACAATATTAAATAATATTCGACGTGTGATCTTAATAACATTGTTGCGTTGTTTGACACAGTTAACGAGTCTTGTTGCCCCAATTTGTCCAGAATTGAGTCTCCCGGGCCGACAAACAACGAGCGATCGCAACAGTAATCAACGCCCAATGGAAACGTTAAAAGCCTGCAAAAAATTCAATCAAATCACGCCCCCAATCCACCAGACGTCGTTTACTCGAAAATTAAAATTCGACATTTTTCTGACGTAAATCGTTTGGACGTTTGAAATGTTGGATTTTTTCGTTTTGTACATTTTTCTTTGCTGCCAGTCACAACAGTAGATAATAATTTTATGTAATGTAATTTCTTTATTTTTTCTATTTTAGTTGGTTGTTAATTTAATCTCAATAATGGTTAACCACGTTTCTAGATAATGGCTTAATGCAAAAGTTATTTTTTTTTTTTATTAAAATATTAGTAGATTTTTGATAATTTAATAATATTTCTTGTAACCACACCTGGTAAGGGATATAGTTCACGAAAATAGTAGAATGGTGGGATTCCAACCGCGTTAGAACGGTAGTACCATGCGGTATCCATAACCATTAGGCTATTGGCGCTTCAAGTTAGTTGCATATATTTTTTTCTAATTTTTGCATAGACGAAATCGCGAACTAAACATAGTATAAGTGTAGATTAACAAGATTGTGAGTATGTTGGTTAGTTCGTTGATTAGTAGTGATTGAAAACTAAACTATATTTTGATTTACTTTTCTGTAAATTGCTAGTAAGGAAAATAGATTTTAAAATAACAATGTATGCATTCGTAATGCAAGGGCGAAGGTTCTTTCGGCCGTAATGATGACGTCATTGACCTGGAAACTAAGAATACGTGCAGACGCGACAAGAACTTAGGTATATAAGAAATATATGATATTACAGTTGTTTTTAGTTACACGAAGCTGATGCCAGGCGTTTTTAATTTAGACATCATCATCAGCTTATACCTCCTCACTGAGGGGCTCGGAGCATACCCTATTATGAGAGGTGACTTCGCCGTAGTCAAGCTTCTATCTTATTAATATTATAAATGCGAATATTTGGATGGATGTTTGTAATAACAAACATCCATTAGTTAGACAACTTCTATACAACCTTGGGAGTTAGTGCGTTTAATTCGAAATTTTAATAAGTTCAGATAAAAAAAATATTGGACATGTTGCTGGATTTGTTTGTTATATGTTTCTAATCAAATGAATATTTAAAAATCAAGTAAAATATTATTAGCTTGTTTATTTATCGATGTCGTCGATTTGTATGTTTGATCATACTTACATAGACTTCAAAGCGCTCGCCGCCTTCCGGAAACTAACTGTAGGATACACTCGTGTGCCAACCTCTCGTATGACAGCCAATAAAATTATATCTACGTTGACATTTTAAAAATAACAGATATTTTTTGCTAGTTATAAAAGATAACCTTAGTATACCCTGTTATTTATAGGTTAGGTAGTCATTTAATATAATTCCTCAAGTCAAGGCAGGATACGTGTGTCGCGTCAGTTAATCTACAATAAATGCCTCCCTTAGTGAATTTTTAATTGTGTTAGTAAATTTTGTAATTTAAATTACAATTTAGATTAAGCAACATTTCACCGTATGTTGGTTTTCATATCTTAATCGACTAGTTATCAAACGTGTCCGCGTGATATTAAAACATGAAATGAATTGTATAAAGTAGTCTATATGCTTTTCCAAGCAGTAATATATCTCTCGTCTTAATTTAATCTAGATCTATTAAGCCAGTCTGGAGTTATGTAACAACAATTGGTTATAAAAAAAGACAGTTAACAAGGATGCTGCTTAAAAAATAGCAGTAGGTTAAAATGATAAAAAATATTAATACAAAACTTTTATACTTATTATTATGAGTATGTACATACACATGTATGTACATACTGATAATAATAGAGAATCAGTGCACATGTATGTACACTGACTCTCTATATATTGTATACCTTATACAATATATAGAGAGTCAGTGGCGCAGTTGTTAAGCGCTTGCCCAGACTGGACCATACTCAACATTGTAGAGGTTCGTAACCCTGCATGAACCAATGTGTTTTTCCTTTTTCGAATTGCGTATGTACATTATCCGACGCTCTTTCGGTGTAGGATAACATCGTGATGCCTGCACATATCGGCGAAGACATTCAAAGATATGTGTGAAGTCAAGCAACACGCATTGGGCCAGCGCTGTTGACTATGGCCTAGTCACCCGTATTAAACGGGTAGGCTCTGAGCCCCTCGGTGTGGACGTGTAGTGAGCTGATGGTGATACTATACGGCCGGTACGTTACTACATAACGCTTGTGCAATATAACTTATAAAACCGTCGCTCACTGTGAGCGACGGGCCGCGAACGCGCGATAGTACCGTTCCCACTCACCCTGAAGATGAGCCCTCTATGGGCTCGAAACTAGTCGGTACTGACACCGAGTTGCACGTGAGTTAAGCCGTTTTATAAGTTATATAGTGAAATGTCTCACGAAAGTTTTAATAGTTTATAAAAGCCAAGCACGAACGTTGATGTACTTATCTGTAATGTAACATGAAATCCTTCGTGTCACCACAACTTAGTTCTTGAAGCATAAAAGGAAGTGTTAAGAAAGATTTAAGTGTTCCAAGAGAATCGTATCTAAGTTATTAGATTACAGGAATTTCGATTCGTCCAGTTCGGATTACGAGTCGAGGAAAAGAAAGATTTAATTTGGCGCGACATAAAAGCAGCAATCAAATAGCGTCGGCAAGGAGTGCACTTTGAAATTTCATTTTAAAGTGAAAAGCTAAAATTTGCACTCGCCTCTATAACTGGCAAAGTTTTGATCATGAAAATTGCTCGTGTTCTTATTATGTTGTTTTCGCAATTCAATATTGCAGCTAATCCCGCAATGGTGCTTGGATTAACTGTGGATTACTTTGCCTCTTGTTTTACATTCAAATGAGTCGTCATTTTTTTTTTATTATTTATTTCTATCAACATAATTAAAATTATTTTTACAAAAGTGTACTTCGGCATTACAAAGGCGCATATACGTTCACTTGCCGAATAACTATTAACTTGAGGATGATGATTCAACGATGATGATGATGAATTACGTATTGAACAATAATTGCGGAAACATCTAACTATACTGATGTAAAATTTAAGCATTACTTTCTCTAATTTTTTGTGACTAAGTTAATAAAATAAAAATTAAGAAACAGTCACCTATACGCTATAACTATAGATTTGATTTAGATATTATTTTAATGATAGATATTAGTAGATCTCTATTAACTTACTAATATTTCTTGTAATCAATCTAGGTGATAATAATAAAGCTTGTGTATATGGTTCACGATAATTAAATGACGGATTTCAAACGCAACCGCTAGTTCGGTAGTCTGTAAATCATTATGGTATAAAGTAGATATGATCTAAAGTTGAAACTTATCAAAATGCAATGTATAGTGTAGATCAAACAGTTCCGAAAGTTCATTGGACTGTAGTAAAGATGTTCATTTCGTTTAACATGTTAGCTAGGTTACGAACATTACCGTCTCACTCGAGTAAGCTGTTAAGTGAACCGCAACAATTAATATAAATGAGTTGCGACGCTTGAACACGTTTAAGAAATTTATAACCTCGCCGTAATCAAGACGTTATGATAATAATTTACTTAAACCTCACGATAGACCAACTATAATACTAGGTGGCATCTTTGATATAAATAATCTTTAATATGGGTAAATAATAATTTATTTAGAATGTATCAATTAAAAAAAAATTAAGTCTTAAAATGAATTAGTATTTACATTTTATATCCATGTTCACACCTAGTCGTAGACTTAGTTTTTAATGAAATCGCTGATACGTTATAGACCACTACGTAGACATCGACGTAGCTAATTACGTAGACAACGCCGTAGATATAATCGTAGATGTAGTTGGAGACTATAGAGTTGTAGACGCAAACGCGGATGTAGACACAGACGTGAATACAACCGTTGCATTACAATTAGAAGTATACAGTGAAGATAGTCGTCGAAATAGACAAAACAACTAATGCTAGAAATTCAAACTTGTACGGATTTTATCCCTTTTTTATCAGATAACAATTATTGCATTGGTAGTACTATGTTGTCAACGATGTTATAAAACTGCATGGATATGACGATATAACATGCAACGCAAAACAATTTAAAGATCAGTAAATCATTTACTGTGAACCGATAGATGCGGGCAATGCGGTAAAACTATTGCTATGCGTGTTACCGCAAAACCTAGTGATGAGTAAATTTTACACTGTATTATGGCCACATTTCATAAACGTAAATAATAATTAAAATTAAAGTTATTTTAATTCAATTTCATTGTAAACTCCAGTGACTTAAAAGACTTTATCAATTTGTACTATTTAGTTTATTACCTTCACCTGAGTGTCACATATTCAGTGTTTTTTTTCTTTTTTTAACTAACAAGATATTTAGTTTATATTAAAGTCGGGAATTTTAATGCAGAAGGTTGATGACCGTAAACTGTAGAAGGCCTTCATCCAGCAGTGGGGAGACAAAGGCTGGTGGTGATGATAGTAATAGATCTTGAAGAGTAAATAGGCAGTCCCTCGACAATATAACCATATGACATCAGTTAGTATCGTCTCTTACCTTTAGTTTGTTCTTTTAAATGATATTTTTAATGGAATTACATAAGTAATTCTTCGTCCTTACTTGTTTTGAAGTCTCAAGGGAAACCACAATCGGTGCACGTAATCCAGTATTCATCGGACCATGATTCTTTGTCCGACATGAAAAATGTACGTCGCAGGACACTGATATATTGAGACTGGTAGGGTTAATGTCCCCCGATGTAACGCGTCCAATAAACTATGAAATCTGAATACTCTTTTACTTTTTAATCTTTTTCATTCTAGTTTATCTCTTAGTTCCATTTTATAGCTACACGATGTCCTTGTCTCTAATTGTGATTGCATATTGCCTTGTATATGTTGTTTATTAGTGTTAAGCCATATAACCAATTATGTAATTGCGTTGACGAGCCTATTAAATAAATAAATAAATAAATAAATAGCTTCAATAAGTTTCATTGATTGTAAATATCATGAATTTTTATTAAAATTTATTTCCAGCACGGTATCATGGATCCGGATGAAATTTTAGGTAGAACATAGTTTGAGAGTATTTGTTAAAGGAGCTTTTGTTTCAATTCTGCGCGGATGGAATCGCGGGCGACAGCTTATAAGGGAATAAAGGTTCAAACTATTAAAGAAAATTAAGTAGTATATGATTAAAGGTTCATCCATATATGCTATATTCTTAGTCAGTAAATAAATATATAATATAAATTTCGACTATAAATAACAGAAAGTCAGGCATGTCTGCATCTTACAGATATTAAATTTTCCGAGACGAAAGAATAAACGCTTGGCAATTGAAAAGCTAAACAAAAACGCCCACACGATGTCTGCACAAAAAGTGCAGCTGAGGGCTCTTATGAAAATGCACTTTTCCTCATCTATTATATAGAAAACTCTATTGTCTTTTAGAGTTAAAAAAATGCTTTTTTTATTCAACCTTGTAATTATATTTTTTATATTTTTTTGATAATATATTGTACTTTCATAACCTGTAATTTAATAACCGACAAATTTGTATTTTTTTTAAGTTAATGCCATTCAACGAAAGTACATAAATATATGTTATTTATAAATATTTAGGTCTTTAAAGAAACCAGTTTAAGGTTAAGTTATTTTCGACTCATTAAGAATTAATTAACGCTTGCCTGAGCTTAGACTAAACATGAACTTTGAACGGAAAATCTGAGCGCCTGATAAAATAAATACGCAATAATAAAATAAAACATTATTGCATATAGACTTTGAAAGAGTTCATTTTCACACAGTTTTTTTCATAGTAAATATTAATATTCCACATTCATTATACGCTTCATTTCTGTTTGTAATGAGTGTGTTATTACGAAAGCTATTGGTACCTGCAGTAATATTTTTATTACGATTTATGACACACTTTTACTTGGTCGTGTCAACCCAAGTGAGACGTTTGTCAAGGGAGCCTGAAGTATTACAATCATGTCTGGGTAACGTGTCCCGGATATTTGTAAAGCATTGTAAAAGCAGAACATATTGTTGTCCTTGTTTTTTTCAAACAAAATAAAAGGGATGATAATATGTATTGTACAAGTTATGTCGCAGTGGAACTTTGTGGTAAGAGAAAGTAACGATGTTGCATACTGTTGAGTTTTTTCAATCTCTCAATAAACTAGCATCCGTCCTGGCTTTGTACGGTCGCTTGTATTCTTTTACAGAAAAAGGTAAACAGTAAATTTAAACTTTGTTAAAAAAAAATCAAGAAAATAATCGTATTTGTTTTATTTTTCTTGTCTGTCAGTAAGCCGGCGTTTATTACTAGAAATCTCCAAAATGGCTGGATGGATTTTAACAGGACTTTTATTGGGAGATAGCTGATATATGCACGAGTAATAAATATTCTTTTTATTCTACGCTGGCGCCGCGAACGGCCAGTAATTCATTGTAACAAAGGTCAGGGGAGTTAAGTTTTCTCTTGTTTTTAACAATGGTACATATTTAAGAAATAATCCTTTTGTATGTCGACATGTAAATTATAAATAACACAGAGCGCTTACGGGGAACTTTGTGAGTAATTCGCAAAGTTTGAGAAGATGTTACTAAGACTGGGACATTTGCATTTCTGTTGTCATTAAGAAGTTATGGGGTATTAATCTTTGTAAGTTTCCAACTTTTTATACACAAAACAAGTTTGAAGCGCCAATAGCATAAGGTTAAGGGTACGGACTACCGATTTGGCGGTCGTGGGTTCAATCCCGTCATTTTACTATTGTCGTGAGCCATATCATAACACAAAATTATTCAAGCTTACTAAGAAAGGTTACTAGAAATATTAGAAAATAAACAAAAATCTTGTAATATTTAACAAAAAAAAAAGAATAGAATCTACAATTTCAAAGATAAGACCGCATTTGGACGGTCTTGGTGAAGTCGTGGATGCCACTCTACACTAGGTCAAGGTACAAAGAAGGGGCCTTCATATAATGAAGATTTTTTTTTTAAATTATTAGTACGTTTTAATAAATTCCTTATAGATATTACATGTAACCATTCCAGTTAGCTTAAAAAAGATTGTATATATGGTTTTCGATAGTTAAACGGTGGGATTCGAAGTCAAGATCGCTAGATCGATAGTCAATAACCATTAGTGCTTTAGAAGCTAGTAGTATCACAATAGACATGATGTAAACTTTATGAGTATGAATTTCCAGTTAATTTTGATAGTTAAACAAAACTCGTTTGTAAGCTTAACATAGTCGTTAGCGGTTTTAATGTAAACTCCATTACAGAACGTGCATTGCGATGAATTTATAGTTCATGTAACACCGGTATAATGCTATTAAAGTTTTAGTCATTTTCAGTCGAGTCGGAACCGTTGATTCAGTTTATAATTTATTTTTAATTCATTATTATACGATGTCAATGTTTTCAAGAACGACGTGGTGACATTCAAGAGTAGATGGGACTTACTAAAGCGCGTATCTTTCTACCACATCTAATAATTTTAATCCATCCAACATAAAGAAAGATTGCATACAATTAAAACAGGGCGAGAGGAAAGGAAAACAATAAAAAGACAA
>JAODUI010000018.1:1240284-1251338 GCA_027563995.1 Papilio gigon | reverse complement strand
TGGCAACGTGCCAGCCCCCGCCCGCCCCCGCCCGCTCCCGCCGAAGCTGGCCGAGCTGCTGGCGCGCCAACTTTACGAGCTCCAGAACACCGACTAATTACCGAATATAAGTTTACGGCCTGTCACTACTGAGTCTGATTTAAGTCTTGAGTCATTTTATAGACTTATTTCATAAAATACCTGCTCTAAAATAGACGCTTCTGATAATTCTGTCTACCCATTGCTGGACATAGGACTTCCCCGCACTTTCCACAATACGCGGTCGACGGACGGAGTCTGCAATAAATCATTTCAAGTAAGAAAAATAAACAAAGTAAAAGAGAATTTTCTGGAAGCATTATAATGCTAATTTTTTCTACAAACATTGTGAAAAATCTATACGAAATATTTTTTTCATTTATAGAACCAAATGTTGTGATAATGGGAAGCGATAGTTACATCAGGAGTTTCCTACTGTAGAGATAACTCGCTTAGTCACCAGACAGTTGGTTCGCAGAGTGCCACGGTGTAACACCAGCGGAGTTTTTCGCAATGTAGTAATAAATAATGTTCATAATGCAATCGCCTTTCGTTACATTTTAATTTGCCAGCGGCCGGCGACAGCGTCGTAAACCTACACCAATAAACCTTATCAGACTCAGAGGTCGACAAACTGCTTTTTTTCCTAGACTCCTCTAAAAATTCATTGATTCATTTTTCGACTGTATCCCCTACTGCCGACCCTCTTCACTTGTAAAGGTTTAAAACACACGAAAATGAATTATATTAGTATCATTACGAGTTACTACCATCGAAAAAAACATAATGCTTAAAGTATCTTTGGAAAAAAACTCACAATTCCGTCGTCACACAAACCAAGTCATACAAATAAATATATAAATCTAAACCGATGTACAAGTCAGATTTATACCAGCTCACCAGCGCCCCCTGCCACCCTGCCACAAGATGCATATTATCTTATTTCTCCATGTAGGTTTTATATATTTCGTAACAAGCTAGCCGCGACGCCAGCGCCCCTGCCGGCACTGATACGCGTCACTAAGTCTAGCAATTGGAGCCCCGCTATCCCACTGTCGTAGCTGTGTTTACATCACTTTTTTTATTTAATTTTGGACAATATCAGCAGATATTTGTTAATTTACTCACATTTCTTTGGCTAGTCTTGTTAGGATATGGTTTACAAAAGTCGAATGGCGGGATTGGAACTCTCTACTATGAGATCGGAAATCTGTACCTTTAACTATTAGGTTATTGGGGGCTAAATTTATTAAATCTTGAACTGCATCATTATTTTTTATTTATATTATATATAAATAAAACTAGTGAAATAAAAATAAAAAAGTCATGCGAAACGTTGCTATTAAATTACCAAGTTTTGATCTGAAGTATTTCTATAAAAATATAGGGGAGATTTTGTTCGTAATCATAATCAGAGAATCTTGGTTCATTTTTCAGGGTGCGGTCCCATCAAAGAAGCGAGCGGACAAACGGGCGTTGATACCAGAGCGGACGGACTCGGGTGACGCTTCTAGTGTACAGAACGCGTCTCTGCCGTATCTGCCGTCAAAGGTGGGTTACAAATCCTTTTTAACATTTCAATACAAATTCTAGACTTTTCAGGGATGACAAATAGATTTTTATGACTAGTGGCAAAAGGCCTTTGTTTCATCGCCTCTTAAGTTAGTTACCTTAACTATTAAATAAATTTATATAAATCAATAAACAAACTTAGCTAGTAGAAATTCTATAATTAGATTTTTGTACTAAGTTGGGTCCTAAGTGTCTCACAAAAAACTGTAAAAACTTGTCCCACAAAAAACTGTATTTTATTCCATAAAAGACGTCCTGTTACATGTAATAGTATTAATTAACTACAAATTAATTCCAGCGGGCGTCATCCAGTAAAAAGTTTGTAGCGACGTCAGCGCCCCCTGCGCACGCGCCGCCGCCGCCGCCGCCCGCCCCCGCTGTCGTCATCCCCCGTGCGCGCCTGCATCCGCACCACTCCGACAGGTATGTTGTATTTATTTGATAACACAATATAATGCAAGCTGACCTAAAGTGCAAAGATCTATTCCTAGGCATATTCCCCATGCCCTGACTTATCTCTCTCAGCTATGGAAACTCACTGTAACCTTAATTTGTCGGCAGCCGTGATAACCTGGCGAGGAAGAGGAGCTTGGAGTTAAGCAGCGAGGCCAAGCTGATCAGCTACTTAGAGTCTGGAGCGACCAACACTAATGATGAAGTAAGTTTGTACGCTATTGCTTATTCAACAATTAATTAATTATTCAAATAATTGTTCAAAAAATTATTTAAATTATGTTTACAGATGAGAAGGAAACACAGTTTAGAATCATCTTACAGTGCACAGAAAGACCGACACAATAAGCAAGGTAATACATGTAATTAGAATCTAAAAATTCTTTGAAACGTAAGATGAAATCGAGATATTTAGAAATAGCGCCATCTAGTTGAAGTATAAAGGAACATGTTTGTACTCCACAGGGGCCCTAATATCAGCCGGTTTCAAAGTGTCAACGACAATCCGGCCGGACGAGACAATGGACCGTGACAGGAAGGACGACAGAGATGACATGTCCTCAGTTAACAAAACTGATATCGACGGAGAGCTTTCCCGATTCAGCACACTCAGGAAGTCATATAGGTATTAATGTCCTTAACAGGATACATTTTTCGCCAGGTTTATCGGTATGTATGGATGTGGGTTCATAGATTGGGTATTATTCGATGAAGATGTATGGATTTTATTTTTATCTGATTTTTAGTAACTTTTAAAAAAGTTTACCTAGTTTTTCAGTATTTTGCGGTTGCATTAGAATATTAAATTCAGTACTGTGTTTAAGTAAGTCTTACGCACAGTACTAACTTATACATTTAATATCTAGCCAAGAAGATTTATCCGAATGGACGGACGCTGAAAGAAGAATTGGAGAACTGTAAGTATTAATAATTTGTTTATATCTTTCACATTAAGTTTTACTAAAATAATTCTAAAATAATCCTTCGCATTAGATTTGATTTCCATATTGAGAAAACTATAAAAAATATTCCATTGATAGTTTAGCTACTTCTTTATAACAATGCCATCTATCTTTGAACCAAGGTATTAGTTCAAGGTTAGTGCATTTTAAAAATTCGCCGTGTTTTATTTAGGACGCTGTCAGAAGCGAGGTCGGTGGGTGGTACTCTACCAGCGAGCACGGGAAGAGCTGCGTCCTCCACACGAATGACACATCAGGTACGTAGAAAAACCGTTAGTATTGGACATTTAAATAGTTACATCGGGCAAAAGTAATTTTTGCTTTACAATATTTCGAATGTTGCATGAAATTAAAATATTTCCTTACAACCTAACTAATAAACATGGCACGAACGTATTTGAATTTAGTCTTATTTTGAAATCGATTCAGTGTCAACAACTGAGAAAATAGGACATTGACTGCCGTACTTTGAGTTGTTATTGATCGTTAGTACTAGGGATAAATCACTTTAGACTAAGTGACAGTTTCCCCCTTCCAGAAGTACACCACGAGGATTCCTATATTGTCAGTTTTCTACAATAGGTCTTAAAAATTTCCATACACTATTTACATTAGTTTATGAACAGTGTCTTAGATCGAGGTGAGCTGATGCTATCATACAAACTTGCTTCTTAAGTGGCAGTTAACCGATTCTGAGTACGGCAGTTATATATGCACTTTAATAATGTTTCCATGTAATGTTCCGCACTACGCAGGAGGCAAACACGATGGCGGAGCGCGACCTGGATTAGCTTTAAGTTGAAAACTTAATTTTAAACTTGGTAAAAGTTAGCCAATTTTAAACTTCACATAATAGATCTTTCTAACGTATTAACTACCAATCGCCTATCGATATCGTTTAAAAGATTTTAAAATATGTTAAAACAGATTTTTCCCGATGTAAAATTGAAGCGCATAAATCATTCCGACAGTCGACCTCGAAGCGTTCGCAGTGGAAACGGAAGTAGTCACGGCACCGGATATGACGCAAGCTTGCTGACATTTAATATCCTGTTATGCATCCCATCTCGCTTTGACATGCCATTATGAACCGTCTGATTAATACCATAAGGTGCACTTTCGTGTGGAGTTTAAAATTCAAAGTTACAACGCTTTTGACCTTTTAACAGTCTTTGGAAGTACATTAACAAGCATAATGTAAGCAAGTCTTCTTCCTTTCAATTATCCGAAGACATCTAACATTCCATTCGTTTATTTTTTATGTACGTATGGATGGAGGATTCAAGGGTAGAGAAAAACTTCGTAACAACAAGTTTATTTTCACTTTTTTTATTAATCAAATTACAACAAATCATTTAAATCGCAACACCGCTACGACGCCATTGATAAAAGAAAAAAAATATTTCAAAGATTAAATACGTCGAACGTCAAAGAGTATAAGTTATGTAATCTTTATTTAGTACCTAATATCAAATCGTATATGTAGGAATCGTCTATTCTTATTATTCGATGGCATATCATTTGCATAGTAACTTATCAAACTTCGCAGCCGATCTAATTCAAGGGAACGAGACGCGTCGTATCAAATCCAACCAGTCATCGAATGACAAGCGAAATACGAACTTTCATACTTTTTTCGCTCAACTTCGATCCGTCGATATGCTTTTAAATGAGGTCATATCAGTCACATGACGCCTGTTGAGCGTTAACTTCCCTCAAAGATCTTCACAAAATTCTGTCCGCAGGTCTCCTATAGGACTCTTCCAACCTTGAGACCAGATCAGTTAGCGAGAGGTCTACCCACGCAGCGTCGTACGACCACATACGTTCGTAATTCTTCGGCCAATGTCGGTTACCTTCGATCGGATCAAATGGTTTCTAATAAGAAATTATTATACTACTTATAAAACGGCTTAACTCACGTGCAATTTGGTGTCAGTACCGACTAGTTTCGCGCCCGTAGTATAGTGAAATGTCGCACGAAAGTTTTAATAGTTTAAGAAATTATTAATTTGAAATACTTTGTTTTCTTCAATTGTTTGTAAATGTACTTACAAGTGAGTTGCAAGTGTTATATAAAATACGACGTACATTAAGTCTGTGACTATCTCGCAGCTGTCGATTGTCACACACGCCTCATCGATTTCACTGTAAAAGCATTTCTGTTTATTCAGGCACGACTTTTATTCAAAGAGAAGGAAAATTCTGTCGTATTCCGTTTGTAAAAAAACATTTTTACTATACATGACAATACGCTTCTTAACGTTTACAAACAAAAGAATAACACGACGTTTTTATTTGAATAATTCGATATTAGAAACCTGCCATAGAAGGTAATAAAACAGCTTCTTTAGTATGTAGTTTTATTGGAATATTGTTGAATATAATAAAATGTAAATTTAATTAAATAATTACAGTTAAGGTATACATCTTTTCATAAGAAATCATCGCTGCGTAACGCCCGTCACCGTGTCGCTGTGTAGCGCCATCTATCATTTATTCGATGTTCGGTGTCAAATTGATAACCTAAAAATAATATGTTTATTATCTTTTTATTAATAAACATCTTATTACATTATGAAGTATAGCTCACCTGTTGAGTGAACCCGAAAACAAATTAAGTTTGCTTTCAATAAAAAAAAATATAATTAATTTAGCTGCGAAAATGGCGGGAAACGGTGAGGACGCTTCCAGAAAATTCTACGGTAAATGAACAGTTGTTTATACTTTTATCTTTCCTTTTGTGTTGAGAAAATTTCGTTGAGAACCTATTTACATTTTGAACGTTCTACTATGATGATTATTTTTTATGAAGTGCGTTAAACTTTTTTATTGGTCTGTAACTTTTGAGGTTACAGTACACTCTCACACATACCTGGCTCCTTAAAGATGGCGCTGTTGACGCTTTCAAAATATACAATAGATATAGGAATTGTCTAACTAGACAATTACCACTTGTTCCCTAGTCCCAGGATTAAAGGAACCGGCGTCGAGTCAGACCAAGCATTTAACTGTCTTCCTATTTTAAACAATATGAGATTTCTACCAATGTAAAGGAAATTTTACTATAAAAACAACATTATTAGAGACTCGTGAACTATTATCGAGCGCCCTTCACTTGTTTTCAAGGAATTTAATTAATAAAACACACGCTACTAACTAATTGGACGTTACTTCAGTTGTCAAACAGTATGTACTTTGATAATAGAGGTAGCCACTTCACTATATGGCGTGGCTTATCGACTAAAATTATCCTATACACTCTACAATATAGACTTTTTATTGCTATTCACAGGGTTGTCATATGAAAAAAATGCCATGTTTTAAAATAAACAAAATTCTCTCTAAATAAATTTTGCTGGTATTTAATGTAAAATTAGATAAATTCATATAATTAATAAAATTGGATAATCTGTATGTAATACGAAACAAAGTTCATACATATTTCTCGTGCATGATGTACTTACGTGGATTATAATGAAGGACAGTTTTTTTCTCTAATTTCTGTGTGTCTAAGATGTCCAAGATACTTCACCGTGACCAGATCATCGTTCCGTCTTGCCAGGTGTATGCGGAAGTGACTTAAATTAATTGTAAAATTTAATTAAAACTTTTCATTAATACATTTATTAAATAAAAACGTAGTCTTTTTTTAATTATTGCGATGTCCTTGAGAAATTGAAGGATAATTGAAGAGGCTTTGTCAACGCGCGGGCTAGTGACGTACCTCGTCGAGTGCATCACCTAATTAACTTGCGGACTGTCCCAAGTCATCAACTGTAGATATAACAGGGTTGTCACAAATTATATACTTTATGAAAAATGAAAAGGTTCTATTTTCAAATTCGATCGATCGCACAAAAGGCTTCTATCATATTAGCTTAAAAGTTATATGATGGTATATGGGAAGGAAATAAACATTCCTGGCTGTTAAGTCAACGGCTATTAATAATAATGAAAAAAAACAATGTAATGGGCCAAGATTAGTCGTATATTGAAAAGTTACATTGTCCTGCCGATATGCGCATGAGAAATATCAGGAGCTGTAAATAAATGCGAGTCCAATACCATTATATCGCCCACTGCTGGGCGTAGGCCCCCCACAAAGACCGCCACGATCGTCACATCACGATCACGCTCTGCTCTCATCCAGAACAACGCCTTACTATTGGACATTACAGCGAGACTGTTTCCCAGTTCGATATACGTAATCTCCATCCTTTTGTAGGATTATTTATCTGTAATTGTAGCAACCCTGAGCCAGCTAATTCCATTGAAATTCCGTTAGATGCGACTCGAGTTATTACGGTGTGTTGAACTCGACGCGCAATACACTTGTACGGCCTCCCGTAAGTAGGGTGCGCCTTGCGGTTTTTATTTCACTTTATACGCGTACTTCTAACAACGAGAGGTAACTAAATGTTAGTATAACTTTTATATAAAAAAAAACAAAAGGCGATCGAAATTAATAAGAACAATTTGAATGTAATTGATCCTTCGAGCACGTTTCGTTACACGATAGAGAAGGAAGATATATGATGCATTGAATTAGAGCGAGACAAAACATTCAATGACAAACAGAAGCAAGTTTTTCTTGTTGTAATTTTTTAATTTATATATTTATGCCTCTACAGACTCGCGGTTCTTACTCTTTTTTTGCTCTATTTATATCTGTACTATTAGTTCCGAGCTCCTGAATTATTATACATCTACTTACTATACTATGCTATTTTTTTATTTTTTTTAATACCTATATATTTTTTAATGATTCCTCTTTTATGAAGGTACACGACTTTTGTATTATCAGAGGAAATATTGAAAGATTTCTTAAAGTACAACACTTCTCTTTACTAAACTTGATCGAAGTCTGATGTAGGGTCGTAGAGGTTACAAGCAATTGTTCAATTACTGCTGTTGTCAGTTCTGACACGAGCGCCTCGCAGCGCAGGCCGGTTAAACTTTGACAACTATCGTACATACCCTCATCCGAAGCGTTATTATGGACTTGTTTATTCTGTTATGAAAGGCCTACCTTAATTGACTGAACAAAGATTCTATGTACTGTAATCTACTCTTTGTACTAGCACGATAGATTAGACTTTAAACTGTACTACTGGACTATAATTATAATAACACAACTGCAAGAGAGGTCTTGTCACACGGCAGGAATACAAGCGTCACATATCTAGAACATTTGCTTCTTGTAAAGAGTTAAAGCAACCTTATCCATACCTTATTCTGCAATGCCCATGTATTTTCGATATACCGGAAGACCTCTCCAGTAAATGTTGTGTTATTACAATAATAGTCCAGTACAGTATAGTTTAAAGTCTAAATTATCGCACTAGTACAAACGGTAGATAACAAAATGTCACATTTAAAATAGGAGAATCAAATCCACCTTAACTTTGCAGATATTCCAAAAGGTTTCATTACCAAAAAGCAATTCGATTTAACAAGATTTTAGTTAAAGATTTCATCGTTGCATACACGAAGTTGCAGCGATAACGAAATGTGTTCGTGCTACAGCAGCGCCCGGTGGCAAATTTATGACTTACCGCGCACGGTAGTAACATCTGTACAGTGTTGCCATTGTACAAACAATTTTTTTCGATTGGAAATAGAAAAGAACTCACTTTTGTACCAGTGTGCATGTCTTTATACGAATTTATGGACTGTAGGTTCGGTTTGCAATTCTTGTATTTTTAAAATCAAAATTTTCTAACAATCGAATAATATTTATTCAAGAATTGGAAAAACACAAGACCAGAAATATGTTTTTCGTTTTTTTTTTAATATACTATTACGGCGAAGTAATTTAATGCATTTGTTTTTTTATCTACATACATTATGTTGAGATTTTGATCAGAATATGTGATTCATTTTCAGTTTATCTAACGCAAAATATATCATAATTCATCATCAGCCCCTGTCTGCCCACTGTTGGACATAGGCCTTTCCCAATGCCTTCCACAGTATGCGTTCCTCCGCTTTCTAATTCTTAAATCATAATACAGCTGTGGGAATTGGATGTAAGACGATTAGATAGTTACGTAAAAAGGAATTCAACGGAAGTGTGAGCGAGAGGGCGTGCGAGCGAGATGTAAGAGGTTGAAGGACAAAAGGTGACTAGAACGACGAACGGCGAAGGACGGATAGTTTTGAAGTAACGACGTGTGCGCAAATTAAAAGTTTTATTTCAAATCAAGTGTTTTAATTCAAAATTGACATATTCCAATCACCCCACAGCTATCATTTTAAATACCAACGTATTCATCATCATATCAGCCACGTGTCGCCCTCTGTTGGACGTAGGCTAAAACACTTAATACTGTTGCATTCTGCACATTCTTCTAACAATAACCTACAAAGACGTAGTTCGCCCGGTGAACCCATCTGTCATGTTCCCGGGGGATGTCACGCGTGTTTACTCCCGGGAAGGTTTATTAAATTGAATACGTATAGTTTACTAGCTCTATGGTAAATGGAAAATTGTATTTTATAGCGACATAAGATTTTTATTTGTATTGTAAAATGTTTGTCATCATAACTTATTAATCAATAATACTTCAATAATTTCTACTTTTCTTTCCTTGTTTTAATACCATTTTAATTACGAACCAATTGTTCGATTTTAATTTGAATTATGAACTTAAAACGCTTTCCAAATTAATGAAAATATTAAACTATTAAAATTTTCGTGAGACATTTCACTATACTACTTAAAAAACGGCTTAACTCACGTGTAAATCGGTGTCAGTACTGACTGAAAATACTAGTTATTAATTTTTTTTTCACTTATGTTTTTTTGTGTCGATGGTACGGCAACGTCACAATGCCGACAGGAATTAACACGTGGAGAAATTTTTTCACAATATATTATTAATGTTTAAATGTTTATATATTCATTTGTTATGTTTATAACGACACTATTTCATCGTATATAACAATATGATTTAACAAATGAAACTCAACTATCTACAGAATTTCATCAAAATTAATATACCTGTAATATCGTCTCGAGATTGAAGAACACGGCCGAGGTACAGCGAGATTACAGACGTTGTCTACCAGTGAACAAAGGCACGCAATTTAGGACGTGCCTCGTAAAATACCGGTGCGTACACTGGAAATATCATGGAAAAAGTAAACGAGGAAATACAATGGGAAAAAAAAGTGTGGAAATAAAGTGGAAAACATCGGAAAATATTGCTCGATGACGGTGTAAAGTTTGAGATGAGTGTTAAGGGTGAATTCGGTGAGTTTCCGAGTGACACGTAGGGAAAGATTACGGAACTTAGTTTTGGAGGACGTGCCTAGATTGTTTACTTGTTTAGGTGAGAGCAAAAGTTATTTGAGATGGTTTAAGAAGTTGAAGGAAATCTTATTCCACATAAACCATGGCTTTTGTAACTGTTAAAGCTAATTGTCGACAACAGATGGCATTGCTGGTGTATTATGACGTTATGTAGTTGTGTTCGGAGATATGATTGTAAATATAGTAAAGGTAAATCAACTGTGGTAATAAATAATGCGAAATTAAAAAAAAATTGTTTACATTATTGCAATGTCTTGGCCTTTAGTATTCCGAACATTTTTTTTTAATTATCCAGCCAATTGAAACAAAATCCTCGAGTTTTTTTAATACGCACATAAATAAATAAATAAATAAATTTCCAGCCAGTCACTTCCGTAACACATACATTTATTCTAAACGCACTGTATATGTTCAACGTGTATCTTCCTGTAGTAAATTCTCCATAACAACCTTCGCCAAGTAACTGACGACAAGCCAACTGAAGGCAGTAACTCAAATTGATACGGTCACACGAAGACATATAAACTATAGATGAGATTTCATACAAGTTTGACGTCTAATTGATAATCTCTATGTAAAATAGTTTAAACGAGACTTTTATTAATATAAGAAATTTGCCCTAACGTAAAGAAGAAATGTGAGGAAGGAGGACCGTATACTGTGAGAAGAAAGGACCGTGTTCAGACATAGCCAAAGGTCCTCGTAAAATTACATTTAGCCTCACTACTGTG
>JAODUI010000018.1:1217554-1231533 GCA_027563995.1 Papilio gigon | reverse complement strand
ATGGATGGATATTTATTAAGTATTACGTAACTCCCAAAATAATTGAAAGGATTTTGATGAAATTTGAAATAGGGATACATTACGGCCTAGATGAACACAGAGGCTATCAATTTTTATTTTTTTCTCAGTTTCCGGACGGAGACGCGGGCGAGAGTGAATTGGTTATTGTTATATTTTTTAAATAATATTACATCATAATATGGAACAAATAATATTTTAATTTAAATTCCACTGCTGGAAGACATTTTTTAAAAATTCGTGGTTTTTTTTTAAGAAAATCATTACATCAACATAACATAGTAAATTAAAATACCTAACGTTATGTCGGTAATTAATTAAATAACTAACCTTCGAATGGTACGGTCACTGTCATACTGTCATCTAGAGATATATTCCTTACGTACTTTCCAGTAAATACGTCCTGGAAGGAAAAACAATACGAAACTGTACTTCAGCACCTTATAGTCCTCAGTTAAAGAACACTGTTTTTTTTTTGCAGTAAAAAAAATACTCAAATGCTACAAAAATTACTTAAATTGTTGTGTTCCATTATTATGAACTGAATATATAACAAATAAATTCACCCGGTGTCGGTACCGACGAGTTTCGAGTTTGAAGTGGGTTTAGTATTACTACCAGGTGAGTGAACCTAGAAACTAGCTTAAATGTACTAACCGTTTTATATTTAATTCTTAAACATTAATTAAAAAAAAATCTACCATAACACTATATCCATCTTGAGATTCTAAATCATAACTACTAGGAGTGAAAGAGATGGTGACATCCCTGGCGTACAAGTTGACGAGTGCGAACGAGACAGAATGATATCTGTCACCTTTCATGGGCAAATGACGCTTCACCCAGACCGTTATTAAATATGTAAGCTGAAATAAAAAAAAAACAATTTGAATGAATTTTACACAGTATATAGAAAACATTGTCTTTCAAGGATTTCACTAAAAGTTGGGAGGATGTTAATAGTGGTTCTAACCTGTCCTATCCCCCATCCGATCTTCAAATTTAGTGTAATTGATTTTGATGTGAAGTTGAGTTTATAAAATATGGTAAGGTTTATTTTAATCACAAAAAAAAATATATTAATACTTATTCATGATGAATTCGGTTTACAACTCATAATTTATTAAAGTTCACGGTAGCGAGAGCTATTAATAATAATAATAATTCATTTAATCAATTTCAAAACATTACAACAATGAAAAAACCAAACATGAAGTGATAAACAAAATAAAAACGATGAAATAAAAAAAAGAAAGCATAAAAAAAACAATAAAAAACGCAAATAGCTATGTCGCTGTGTGCTGGCAATGTCGAAAAGATTAGCCCTTTGCTCAGGTTTTATATATCTACCCCTGGGAGTAGAAACACTGGTATTCTGCAAGGGCCTTGTATATTATTTTATTATATATTATATTATCCTATTACTACTTTTTAGTACTAAAGTTATTTTGTATGAAATGGATGGTTCCATCCATCAGTCAGCAAACTGAACACGGATGACTGTGTCCTTCGTTGGGGACACGAGCTGACGTCGAAAGGACAGTTCTATAGCTGCATATTGCGTAGGCCTAGAGAATTCCATCACATTAACCCGCAGACTATCGGCGGCGAGATCAAAGCGAGCTATTTCTGTAACACCACTCGATTTTCTATCTAAACGCTAAAGGCCAGGCCTATCATAGGATTAAATTATAGACTTTGTGGAACTTTGAAAAAAAAAATTGAACGAAAAAAAGGAGTACGGATATAAAAAAAAGAAAAAAAAGGATTATAGAATAAAACCAGTTTGAAACGGACTTTTCTTTGGAACTAAATCCGTTTTTATCTTAATAACATTATGAATGCAAATGTTTGAGTGGATGGATGTTAGTTACCAAAACGGCTAGATGCATCGGAAAAAAATTTTACATACAGTTTATTTTTTAATTTCGCCCGGACTAAATGTCGGGCCATGTCAGTACTTCTATATGTTTAAATGGATATTTCTAGACATTAAAATAAATGTATTAAAAAAAAAACTTTTTTAACAAGCTTATCAAAGTACTTGTTATCACGAATTAGACGGGCCCAAACTCGATGGGGTTGCATCGTTTAATTGCAAAGTTCCTATCGCCATCTACCAGCTTCCATCATCAGATCAGCTCTGTCATAATAATATTGCATTATCATGCGATTTATACATACGTGCTAAATGTTAACTTGATTGAATACTGGGAAATAGATTCAATTTTTCAAATAATAGATGACAGATATGTTGATGCTAAATGAAAGCTTGTAAAAAGGCCACTAACTTAACTAAAATGACCCTTTGTAGGGAAAAGAGCATTTTTAACGTTGTAATGAAGCGTGCAGTGTTTTTTATTTCTAAATAATTGATGCTATACCTCATAGGGCCGCGCCATCATGCCCAAGGGATCCTGTCCGATTGCTATAAGGTCCATGTTCTGCAGCAATCTCTTCTCATAGTCACTAATCTTGCTCATATCACAGCTGAGCAGCAGCGGGGCCGACAGCATCGCGTATACCGACAACTGCACCCTACTCTGACCCTCCGTCAGTACATCTGTACCGATAATTAACTGGACAAACAGTTATTCTATACATCATCCTCATCAGTCTTTATCTGCCCACTGCTGGACATAGGCCTTATTTTCTAAATGTCACCGGCAAATAGAAGCTTTTGTTTCTGCAAGCAATTGCAGATACCTTGTACAATAATCGGCAGATAAGAGTACTTATACGATAGCTTCATTACCTACGCGTTCACTAATCGGTCATATTTACCACCTCTTCCCATCCTTCCCTTATAAGGACGGATAAAAGGACGAGAATTTGACTACCGGCACACACTCCTCGAACGCCACACTAATTCCTTTTTTTTTAAGGATAAATATTAGTACGTTTATTATTAATTTACTAATATTTCTGGCGACTGTTCCAGGTAAGCTTGAAATAGCTTGTGTCTATGGTTCACGTTAGTCGAAAGATGAGATTCGAATCTACGACGGTATAACGTCTTAACTATTAGGATATTCAAACGATACGAGCTAGAATTATTAAATATTCTAGACTTTTTAGACATTGGTACGTCAGGTAACTGCTGCTTGAACCCTAGACCTTTAAGTAATATAATTCTCACCATATCAGGGTCATTCCATCCACCAGGTCCGTGGTACTTCGATAATGTGGAGTACGCCTCCTTGTAGTGGTTTATAATAGCTCTAACTGAGGCCCAAGATGTGGCGACGTCGTGATAATTCCGCCATAGGTTACAGTGACTGTCTATCTTTGAGTAATCTGGCTGAATGAGGACACAATAGTTCAAAAAAAAAAACAAAAGAAAAAACAACATTGAACACATGTTAGTCGACGTGTGTAGAGCGACGATGACTCAAGGATTAAGCACACGTATAATCTCCAGGAACTAGATTCGATCCTCAGATACCAATGCCATTTTAGAATATGCACATTTACCTGACGTTCTTACGGTGATAGAAAACAGCGTGATGCTGTACATAACTGAGACAGTATGTGTGAAATGAAACAATTTCTAGGCTTGTTTAATTTTAAGTCGCTTCTTAATTTAACCATCATCATCATCATCAGCCTGGCCTTTTCCTTAAGCAAGATCGGCATGCTATGCACTCAACAATATACATAACAGTCCATCCACACTTTTGGTCTTCCTCTACATTTATAGCCATCCACATTCAACCTCATCACCTCTTCATATAACAATTAAATTTCTTCTATGCTACTAAATAAAACTGTCAATTCTATATGTGACATAATATGAACTAAACATAATAGAAATTTAAGCGAATAATTTCGATCCAACATTATAGTTGGAATTCCAAATGACAGTTCATGTCAGAATTAAGTCGAGCGCCGACCACAATTCGATTAGTGTCAGCCATAAATTTAGATATGCCTAAATCTGTTCGCACTTTAAATAGAAATAGATTAGCAATTAACACAAATACTAACACATTCACTGCCATGTTTTTTGTATGGAAGTGAATTGAGTTGAGTTTCTTGTTTATGGCCTGTATGGAAGTGACCTCATCAAGGGAGTTGGCAGTCAATGTGTTAAACGTCAAAATTAATAAACACTTATATTAAAAAACTAACGTTTTATGTAACATTTTTTTTTTGTTTAATTTGATCTATATCTATGATCAAGACAATATTGACAAAATTGCCTATTTTCAAATTCAAACAAAATAAATAAACTAGTAATAATTTCAAAAACATCGTTTTGAATAAAATTGCATTTAAATTAAGCTTTTTAAAAATCGAATAATTAATCAAACATTTCAGTGTTAGTTTGGTAATTAAATTCACAACCTGCCCTTTTCCTTAGAAAGGGTCAGCACAGTATGTACTCTCCCATACATCTCTGTCAGCTCATATCTGAACTCACACTTCCTACGCATATCCTCTTTCACACAATCCATCCACAACTTTTTCGGTCTGATAAGTAAATTCTAATACCACTTTTTCTTGTTTATTTTTCTTTAATTATTGGTACCAACAGTTACTCTATTAGTTTTAATGCTGTTACATAATTAAAAAATAATGCAAAGCAAAATTCTTTTTACATAATCAACCACAGCCATGGACAGATCGACGCAACATATGTAAGCCTTCTGCGAGATGGAGCGATCTGGTTAACTTTGGGGAGAGGTCTTCGCCTAGTGATGAAGTGACGATGATAATGAAATATTCTTTCTAGAACACAATACTCACAGTTTTCCGATGTGTGTATTGAATGTAATACGGCCAGCTGCAGGAGTATACGACGGGTCGTTCCGTCTTGTTAAGATAATGTCCAAATTTGATATAAGCTGAAATCATAGACAATTTTATAAATAAAAAATATATATTGTACTCCATTTTACAAAAATTTCGTGTATGGATGAACATGAAATTTGCCACAGTTTATGTAGAGAAGAAGTACATTAAGCTATTTAAAAAGAATATTTGCTTTTTTTTCTTAATAAAAATATTAGCAGATATTTTTTATTTTAGTAACATTTCTTGTAATCATTTAAGGACAAGTAAGTTTGTAAAAAGTTGTGGTAGGATATAGTTCAATAGACAGTCAAGAGTCGAAAGAAGGGATTTGAATCTTCAACCTGTACATCGGTAGTCCATATTCTAACTATTAGTCTACAAGACAACCACTAGCATTGACATAGTGTAGTTATTATGCACTCTTAGATTTAATTTATTAGATTAAAATAACTTACCAGTATTCAAGAAGCTTTCCTCGACAAAGCAACCGTCAACTTTGATATAGTCAATACCCCACTCCGCAAACGTCATGGCGTCGATACCGAAATGATGCCTCGAGCCGGGGAAGTGCATGCATGTTATGTTCGCTACATTTGTGTACATGCCGAATTTAAGACCTTTGGAGTGTATCTACAAAAAAAAAAACAAAAAAATGATAAAAGTAGGCCGAAAAAATTATAAAATATTAATTGGTTGGTTGGAAACATAGTGTTTACTTGTATACTATAGAAAGTTGGAGTTTTTTTTTACATTGGGAGGAATATCCTAGATAAAGAGGTTCGGAGACTGCTAATGGTGATCATTGGAAAGTCTACCCAAGGGGTTATATGTGGCTAATATGATGACAACTGTGGAAGTCAACTTAAATCATAGTGTCACATACAATCATGATCTCCAATGGCTCATAACCATGCTAGAATGAGGTGTTAAATGGATATGCGCCCAGTAACATACCCATTAAGGGTAGAGGTCGAGGAGAGAATCCTACATAACCTTATCTTCACAGAGGTACAGGTATAGAGTAAAAAAAGCAAACCCACTTCATGTCACTGTGGCACTAATCATCTAGGTAACATAAATATATTAATAAATAATAACTTACTAACATAATCAGATATATATTTCATTCCGTGTGGGAACCTTGTTTTATCGGGCACCAGTCTGCCGTCACTGCCTCGTTCACGTTCAGACCAGCAGTCATCTATCACTATGTACTCGTAGCCTGCTTCTTGATAACCATCATTGTAGAATGAATCTGCTACTGATAGTATTAATTCTTCACTGAAACCAATATAGTATAACTAAATTTATATGTAATTTAGTTTGTAAACTTTATGAAGAATATTATTTTTATTATATATAGATCTTTGTATGTTTGAATGCAGATGGAAGACCTATGTGAAAGCAAAAATGTGGTGAAAGCAAACTTAGCTACTGCCGGCACGGACTAGAACATTCTAATGTTGCATTTAAACTTGCCCCTTCGCATTATAAGTAGATGCTTACTAGAATAATACAAACGATTTATTACATTATCTCATCAATAGCCATTTTATTATTCATTTGTTTACTTACTCCAGACATTTTTGTGGATGCTCCAAACAGTTGTCGCCACACATATAGTAGCCCCACGACATCCACCCCATCGGGGGAGTTCTCGCCAATCCATTATCTAAAAGCTTTACCCTATCTAGTAAACAAACGAAAAACACCAGCGTAAACAATATTTTTAAACTGTCCATGTTAGAATCGTTCACTCACTCACTAATATTTGAAATTTGAATGAAATAAACAAAAGTGATTCACTCGTTAAACGCCCGAAGAAAATCTTATGATTAAACTATGAAAAAGAAATACAAATATCGTCTCAATGTTTACATTTTGCTCGGTTGTTAGATTGTCACTGTCAGAATGACAGATTATACTTGTCAGTGTCACAATTCATATGTTGAAACTCACTTTTGTTATAATAAGTATTGATAGTATCGAAAAAATGAATTTATCAAGGACCTTCTTATAAAAGTTGTTGATTAAAGTTGTTGATTAAACACGATTTTAGAGTTTTATTTTTAACCATGAAATGAAATTAATGGTCTTTTTTTTCAGAAAAGCATACAAAAGTTTAAACTTAAAATTACTTATATATACAGAAATTTAACATTTTTTTATATATGCATGTTTTTTTAATTACATTTATAGCTGTTTGTTTGCCAGTCGGAAGAGGTTTCCTCCAACATATTATTTCCTTGACAATTTTTATTCCTCTTTAAAGTATTTATTCGCTGTATATTTCTCTTTTGTTTAAGTTGTAATATTTTTTCATATCTTCATAATGATGAAGGGTTGTGGTCTTTTAGAACATTTTTTTTAATCTCATTTTGTTAGTTTTTTCTTTTTTTCTATTTACCGTATACCGGTAATTAGTTTCTTTAGTTAGAGTTAAAGAGTCAAATAACCAAAACAATGTTTGAACAGTGCCAGTTTGCACTCCATTTTATACATTCGTTAAAGTTCGAATTCGGCAGAACTGTAAGGTCCCAAACATCACTTGTGGGAATAAAAATGTTTTATTTTCGCAAAATCTCGTCTGAATCTGTAGAATTTCGTTTTAAATGTTACTTCTGTGACACATCAAATGCAAGAAATCACGTATTCTTTACTTACGACATTCTCCAAGTAAATAATATTATTAGGGTTGGCAGAGAGACTTATTTCATTATTTCTTTGTACCTAAATGTTTCTTTATCACAATCCTATTAAATTTCAATAATTAATATAAATTGTACTTCAAGTCAAGAATCTCCCAAGAAAACTAATTGTGGCATAAAAATATTATGAAACACAATGTTTATTTTCGACCAGCTTAACTTTATATTTTTGAATTAAATACTTCAAAGATAATATCAAAAATTTCTAATTAAGATTTAACAGATATAATGAATCGTCAAAAAATAAAACCTCTCGGAGTTTATAATAATTTAAGCTGAGATAAGATAAATTTCTACCAAGTGCCAACCCTAGCATAAATCGATCCAGACGATTTAAGCGGAGGGTCGGCAAAACGTCATGGCCTTGGCAGTTGCAAAGAAAATCGGACGGAATAAGACTAGGGTTATATGAATGTATTAGCTACCTAAGGTTCTTTTCCTTCGAATTAAATCAGCTCTCCTTTATTGTACATCTAACTGATTGCTTGTTCGGGATTTATAATATTATCCAATGTAGAAATGCAGCTTGTTATTTCAGGCTGTACCACTTTTTCTCGTCATCAAGTACCCAGCATATATGAAAACGATAGCTCTGATATCAATACGAGTCCACCGAGGCCCGAAAATATATCGAGTTAAATTGAAATAGATTAATCTGTTAGCTCAACAACAAAAAGTAGGGGGTTCTTAGGGTCCTTCTAGAAGCGAGCGTACCTCTATCTCAAGGGCCGGCAACGCATCTATGGTTCCTCTAGTATTGCAGGTGTCCATGGGCGTCGATGATCGCTCTTGTGATCTAGACGCTCGTTTGCCCCTTCTCGTATAAAAAGTAACAAACAATTCTCGATAACGTTCTTTGTGCGTACTGCCAAGGATTGGGACACGCCGGCATCAGTTTTTTGGTCCAAGTATGACCTCGTATCCTTTAAGAGTAGACTGAATAGGTGTTTACTATTGTAGTGTGAGTCATCTTTCGACTTCTTCACCACTTAATTTCAAGTGGGATAGAGGTCAGGCGCTAGCTTAATCAATATAAAAAAATCAAGTTTTGTTACTTCAGTATGAAGGGAATTGATGTAACGGGAAAAATAACCCTTTGAATGTTGCCAGTGTAAAAAATGTAAACTTCTTTACGGCCAGTGTTGCAAGTTGAACTACAAATAAAAAAATAAAGTAAGAAAAAGGATTTAACAAAACGAAGTGTCTCTTGAGGAAAATTATCAACTCAAAAGACTTGAAATATTTAAATTTAAGTACGAAAGTGATAACTTGATTGTAACTTAAAGCAAATATCTGAAAGTAAAATTTACGAATTCTTTTAAAGAATCGAATAGCTTACGACGAATGTTGAACGTGCTTCGGATGACAGCCACGGGAAGGCTTACCTACAATTGAGTTACATAACTACGTTTTCAATTCTGTTTGGATTTTTTCTAGCAGATGTTATTGATTTAAGTCATCGAATAAACCAAGCTTATGATCACATTAATAGTAGTAAAGTAAACTAAGTATTTCGATGCGAAATCAAACAATCAAAACTCAAGGTCACTGGCACTTTCTTTTTCTTCTTTTTCTAATAGCTGGTTGATTTCAGAACTTTAAACTTTTCTAAAAAAGAACGTATCTTATACGTGATCTGACAGTAATCTATATTTGAAATTAAATTTCATCTCGACAACGCCATCTACGTTTAATAGTGGAATAATTCGGTAACAAGCATTCTGTAGTGTACAGCCCTAATCTCGATAGTTCGATATAATGTACTGTGTCTGTAACTGTCAAATAAAACTGTCAAACCAGCCGCCGTTTCATCTCGTGTTCGTTTATATATAGGTCATCCTTAGTAGAGTCTCTTAGGAGTTAAACGACGCAGAGTGAGAGATAGGGAAGGATGGAGTAAGAGAATGATATATCTTTGTTATTTCTAGAGTGTGAGTGCGCCAGCTCGAGCATGGGCGGAGATGGCATGGCGTAGTGCTGCGATGGCCGCGCCGCTCGCCGCGCCGCTCGCCGCGCCGTTCGCCGCGCTGTTCGCTGCGCTGCTTGCGACGGTAGTTTGCCGCGCGCCGACACTCGAGCCGGTGCGTTTCGAGGCAGCCTTCCAAGGTAAATACACAGTCTTTTCTAATGTCACTACAACAACACAGGTTGCTGATTAAATATGCATCTTGTTCCGAACAATAGTGAGTAACGCTTTCTGTACAAACTTGTGCATTTCTAAAATTAAGAGTATTGATAAGAGCAGTAAGCGACGGGCCGCGGACGCACTGTAGTAACAATTCCAATGACCTTGAAGAAGAGCCCCCGATGGGCTTAAACTAGTCGGTATCGACACCGATTTACACGTGAGTTAATCCGTTTTTTATAAGTAGGACAGTGAAATGTCTCACAAAAGTTCTAATAAGTAATCACGAGAGTCCATCTGAATTTCACTATTGTAGATGACAACACTGAGAGAATTTACACAAAATAAAGACCTCATTATTTACGCTGTTGTGCTCCGGATTAGGTACATAAGCGTTCAGCAACTAGTTTAGTATTCCATAAACATTGATATAACTACCTTCGCTTATTGGATCCGTTTAATAAATCGTAAATATCGAAGATGGAATATCCAGTAGAAGGCGAGCGGACAACTCGCTATAACAACACGCCATTTCGATTCGTCGTAAATGTTTATCGACCCCGCCTACCGTATCGAGATCTACTTATAGGGTTGTAACACTCTTTGAACAAAATGAATTATTGAACTCGTCTAACGTCAACAAAAACTTTGTCTTCACACTATTCGACGTAGACCTAGTCTAATGCCTTCCACATTATACGGTCTTCTGCTTACCGTATTCAACGACTTTCCGATATCCGCACTAAGTCATCAGTCTACCACGAAGATGTCCTAGGTCCCTTGTCCGCCTAGGATACCGTTGCAAATATTTGCAAAGCGCTTTAGGGGCGGCGGTTGCGCTCCAATTGGAGATCCCACGGCCCCTTATAGTGGGGTTTCAGTCGGTGCATGTCCGACATAAACACCCTTGTCCCCACATGTGTGGAGTGGGTGAGGCATTTCCCTACATTAAAATAAAAGATCTATTGCACCCTCTATTCTAGCATTTTCTTCTCTGGTGTCGCTGACTAGATGTGACCTGCTCACTGTCTCAGTCATTGTTATTAAAATCTATCAAAATCGCTCTTGAAATACTTTTTTGTTACAACGCGTAGGAGTAATTTTATTAGCTATAAGAAGCAACTTTATTTCCTTTGCGAAGCGAAATAGCCCTTTATTCTCTCAGTGATTCGATTACGTATCTTTCATTATGGCCGCGATATAATTTTGTGTTGACGAAATATTGATAGCTGATTTATTTGATTAAAGGGATGAGGTTTTATACTACCGATAGAAGTTATCTGTACTTTTATACGCATGCGACTTTGCTATGGATATAGATAGATGTATATATGTGTCTCGCTCGCACTTACACGTCTTATGGATAAGTATAGTGATGAAGGTAAGAATTGTAGAGGTGCATATCGATAACAATCGAGCCCTGAGTACATGTAGCTAAGTATCGGGCAATCGGCTTGCTTTGTGTGCACATTCCTACTGTCAGTGATGAGTTAGTTTAATATGAGTCGATTATCATCATAATTAACAACAGCCCTTGTCTGCCCACTGTTGGACATAGGACTTTCCCAATGCCTTTCACAGTATGCGGTTCTCCTTCCGCATCCAACGACTTTCTGCCGTCCGCACTAAGTCGTCGGTCCACCTGGAGGGAGGAAGACCCACACTCCTGGTATAGTCGCTATTTTTCTTCGCAAAGGAAATAAAGTTGCTTCTTATAGCTAATAAAATGACTCCTACGCGTTGTAATAACAAAGTATTTAAAGAGCGATTTTGATAATTTTAATAATTTTAGTATAGTCGCCTATAGTCACACCTAATATGGGATATGTTCAAAGCCCTTTTGTGGGGAAATTCAAAATATGCGAAGTTCAATATTGAGCCAGCGTGGTTGTTGACTGGGACTATGACGTCAATCTTCAATGAAAGTTAACTTAGATAAGTACCTAACAATACATCCATACATAACTTATATTAAGTATGTAAGGTTTATGAACCGTGAACGACGCAGCTGGCTTCATACGAACTTACTTAAACTAAGTTAGCAAATTGGCCATTACTCATTACATTACACATTATAACTTAATGCTATGTATAGGTCGTAGAGAAATTACTTAAGTAAACCTTAAATTAGCAAAGGAATTAATTTGAAAAGCGCCAATAGCCTAACACAATTGATAAATGTACGATATTAATTATGAACTGGACAAATTATTATAAATATCACAGTACAGAAGTAGGTGATGACCTGAATCCCTGTGTTATACGAGGGATTTAACTGGTGTGTAATTAAAATGCGTTATAAGTGCTGTTTGACAATCTGCTTTTTGTTTGGTTCCCCTTTAATAGCAGTTCTCTTATTTTAATTAAATAATCAACATTGAGGCTTAATCACTTTATAACTCAAGAGACAAAGGTTAGGATTTAATGTGTGCTCGATTGCTGACAAATACGAACAGGGTAGGCAGAGTGCAGCTTGAAGTTGCAACGAATGTTCATAGATAACATAAACTAATTGTCATCATCAATAGATTAGTCATTTTAATTAGTTTATGTTTTATTTATGATTTTAAATTATTTATAGGTGTTGTTATCTTTTAATATTTTTATAATATTAAACAAGAGCCCTATTAAGGTGGGTGTATCGATCAAGTTATCTAAGTAACAAAGTATTCAGAGACACCGCTCAGTACAAAGGAATTATATCATCCTAAAACTAGCTATTATTCTGGCTATTTTTAATCTTTCGAATGTGCGATAGATGGCGTTATTTATAACACGGATTAATACTATACCACCAAGGTGTACAAAGTAAAGCCAAGGGTCGACTAATAAAATTGTAACAATAAATTTTCTAGACAGTAACAAAAGTTAGCAAGTAACAGTTTGTAAAGACGAGGCTGCGATGCGTCTTTTCCTAACGGTCTCTTTTCCCCGCCAAAAGCGGTTGAAATTCCCGCGTTATTGCCGCCCCAGTGTACTAATAGGGAATCCTTTGTTGACACCGCCAGTCTTTAGTTTTTATTTGTAACAGTAACGTGAAGGAAAGTTTTAATAAAGTAAAACAATTGCGTGAGATTTTGAGTATATTTAACGCGTTCATGTTTTATTATTTTTTAATAAATAACATATAAGTAGATCTTTGTTAATTTACAAATATTTCTTGTAAATATTCTTAGTACGTTTGAAAAATCTTGTGTCTTGGTTCACGATAATAGTCGAATGGTGGAAATCGAACCCACGGCCCTTAACCATTAGACTGTTGGCACTTTAATATAAATAATAGTTATAAATGCATTAGCAGTTCTAGTTGTCTAGATGTGTAGCTGGCTTTATACTTAAAGCCTACTACACACCTAGCCATAATTTCAAATGTCAGTTGAATTTTACAGTTCGCAGAATTAGCCACACACGTTAGTTTTAACTGTACAGTTCGACTGTGCAATTAGACTAATGATAAACTTACTATAAGCAAATCATCTCCAAATCTGTATGTATTAGGAGGTCACTTCGCTGTTTTAGCGATATTAGACAGACTGTACCGATCCTCAAGAAAAAAAAATGACTTATGAAGGAATTACGTTCTAAATAAACTGTCTTCTAGTCTATTTCTATACTTGGTGATCTTTAAACGTCCGCCATTTTTATTAAAATATCCGTAAAGTAACAAAGGTCGCGTCAACACAAATATCTCACCTGTATTCATCGTAACAACAACGAACAAAAAAGTTCCCGGCATCAACCTCCTTTGTATAAAACAATAAAGGCATTATCTAACGAAATTGAATGAATTATTAAATGTATTTCTTTGTTATTTCGGCCGTTACAACATGGGTATATTACAAAGGGATATTATATGTTGTTTTAATTTACAACGTTGGAACCGTTTCTGTCACATGTTAATAGATGGCGCTGTGGCGAGTCATTACTTTACTGAAACGCGATATCTCTATTTACATCTCGCCACACATAGATCATAGTGTCATTGCATTTTCATTATTGTTGTCGTTTTTAGTTTGTTTAATTCGTTTGTCTAGTTGTTCATTTTGAACAAAATTGGTAGTCAAATAACAAGTTTGATATTACCTTTTCTTTTTGTTAGGGACACAATAAACAGTAACATTGGCCTTCCATGGCCCCACCAACCCTCAGGCAACACGGACCGAATGGAAGAAGGGTGCGGGCGGTTTTGCAGTTGTTTAGATACCTCCTTCCACTAAAATAGCGATGTAACCGTTGCCCATAGATACGCATTTTCTGATGTTAAACTATTAAAACTTTCGTGAGACATTTCACTATATAACTTATAAAACGGCTTAACTCACGTGCAACTC
>JAODUI010000018.1:1205277-1217454 GCA_027563995.1 Papilio gigon | reverse complement strand
AGTAAATGAAAACTTGCTTAGTGATTAACATTGAAAGATTTCGTAAAGATGCTACGCAAGAAATTAAATACATATTTCCACGCGCCTTTTCTATACATCAAATTTATCTTTCATCGAGTGACGTCACCAAAATGAAATTACTTTATTGGACGCGACGCTAACGAACGTCTTTGAACCTCGACAGCCAGCGAGTTTAATTAAAGGAGTTCTGAATAAGAGGTGAGGTCGATCGTTACCAAAATTAGACGAATGTAAGGCTTTTGAATGTTTCTTCCTGTTTGTAAAAAAAGTTTGGTATTTTTGATTAATTAATATTTCCATTAAAAGTCTAAATTAAGTGCAGTAAAATTTAAAAACACATTTCAATAGTATCAGGCAAGCATAGCTGGTATGATAAAAATAACGTTTTTTTTTTATAAATTTAATGCGAGCAGCCACACTAGCCAATTACAACATAAAAATCTTGTTTTATTTACTTGAAAATTGATTAGAAACTCAATACAAATGAATAAGTATTTAAATTCGGATTTGAAATCTTTTTAGAGAGACAAAGTTGTAAGCGACGTCTAGTATACGTAAATGGAAATTTCACAAAAGATGCAATCAGTATATTAATTGTTACAAGACATCTGTTAATTATTCACATGACTTCGTGTTTGCGGAGTTTCGAAACTTTGAAGACCAATTCATTAGTGACGAATTTAAATGCAAATATTAGTTTGATTTGACAAAGGTAAACCGCGACTGAGATAAAGGATGTTTTAAATTAATTAATATCATATTCAGTGTACAAATATTATAAAATATAGTAAGTCATTTAACAACATTAGTATATTCTATATTCTTGTTAGTTATTAAGTCTATGGTATCAATGTCTGGTGGACGAGGTCACTTGACAGTGAGACAGTGACAAGCACACGTTTGTTGTTCGTTATTTTGTGTTGTTTGTATAAATTAATCGTCCTAAAACAAACGGCGGATTATAACATTCTCGAAATTATTTTCTTGCCTTTAAAAAATGTCTCGCTTGATTTCAAACGTTGTAAGTTGCAGATGCTACCCTGCACACGTGATGTTACTTAACTTGTGTACACTCGAGTTAACTTAAGTAAGCATTCTAAGCAAGAACTCGGCTTTCTACTTGACTAAGTTCCGAGCCGGTTCATGTTGGTCTTTGTGAAATTATCTAGCGCAAACTATATTCTAATTTAAGTTTCTCTATACAGAATTGTGTATGCGTCTCGCGACTTCTCTTCGAGTTATAATACTATACGATACAAGTCCAAACGGTGTCACTCTAATAAATTTTATACAAGTGAAAATTAATTGAAATTTCAAAACAGAACACACTTACACTTACAGAACACACATTTGTATTAAATGACAACTTATATTTTAAAGTAGAACACATAATTTCAGAACACACATTCACCATGTAATACGTTTGTGTGTTCTGTAAGTGTAAGTGTGTTCTGTTTGGAAATTGCAGTTAATTTTCACTTGTATACCTACTTACTACACTTTTCACTTGTATAAAATCACACAATCGTATTACATGACTGTTGTGTGTTCTGTTTGTATTTTTTTTATATCATTAAAAATATAAATGTGTTAGTTAGACTTGAAGTCTTTTATACACAGGTTTTATATAAGTTTGACGTTTAATTGAGAGTCGATTTTCGAAATGTCATTGTAAATGACAACACCGACGAAATTTTTCCCCAACAAAAGGCTTCGGAGGCCTTTCTTTAGTACCACATTTATGCGCCGGATCATTTATAAGCAGTAAAATTTATTTTCTTTATGCAGGACTATATTTCGTTTATAACAGTACAATTCCACCATCGAATAATGTGTATAAAAACATATTAAATGAGTTACTTTTTAATTATTTCATTTCATTAGTTAAAATAAAAAGAAAACATTAAAATCATAGAACTGGCTGTACAAAAAGAAGTACGGTCACATTTCATTAATTCTCTTCGAATCAAGTTTGTTAAAAAAACTCCTTTCAAAGGACCTCATTTAAGTTTTGCTTCAGTTTTTCTTTCAAACGACAAAATGACGGGTTCGTAACCCATGTAGTTTCTTGCTAAACAATATTAGACTTTATTCCTGCACTATATTGGTTAAATTTGGTGTGAAGTCAATCAAACTTTCGCATTAGTGACCGTATTTATACTTTGGAATAGAAATCCTTATTTGAATTTTCTTTTAAATAACCAAAATAAACCAAAGTACGATCACAAAATCGGTTTACGTTTGAATAGAAAGATTTTCTTTCGATTAACATTCTTCACTGTCACGAACAGGTCACCAGTGCTAGTAGACTGTAAAATAGACCGACGTAATCAAAATCTCTTACAAGAACACTAGCATTAAAAAAAATACATTTTGTTCAATGATTTTGTCAAACCGTTACTAACCACCAGGTGGACCGACTTAGTGCAGGCGAGAAGTCGTTGGATGCGGAAGGAGGATCTACTGTGGAAGGCATTGGGAAAGGCCTATATCCAACAATTGGCAGACAGAATGTACTTAGATAGGATTAACATAAAACAGAAGACAAGCAGTAGTTCTTTGACATTAGCTAGATGACATCATCATCATCATCATCAACAGCGTTTGTCTGCCCACTGTTGGACATAGGCCTTTCCCAATGCCTTCCACAGTATGCGGTCCTCCGCCTTCCGCATCCAACGACTTTCTGCCGTCCGCACTAACTAGATGACGCTAGTGAGCAATTGTGCCCACTGAGTGAGATTATGTATTTGGCGTTATACGGTTTAAGTTGTTATTGTAAGCTAAGCAAACGGTCTTTGGTAGGCGTGTGTATGTCAGCACGTTAGAGGGGTGTGCGTTATAAACAAATGTTTGCAGCACCAATTAGGGTAAGTTTGTATAGGGGTCGCGATCTTTATTAGTTTAGGTTCGAGATAAATTTATTATATAATAAACACATCTATATTGAGATACTGATTATTTATATTAAAATATAATAATATTATAAAGGTAAAGAGAATGTTTGAGTGATGATTATCGAGGTATGGACATGAAGAGATGAGCACATGAAGAAGGTATTGTATGTAGATGACTACAAAGGTAGAGGAAGATCAAAGTTATGAATGGATTGTACGAAAGAGGATATGCGTAAGTGAGTTCAGATATAATGAAACGATTTGAATCATTGTTCATTCATCATCAGCAAACGAGTGAACTAAGTTACCGGCGTCAGTATTACCGTCTAAGTACACTTGCCTTCAAGAGTATAGTGAAGGCACTTACTAAATTAACACGTACCATCTTTCGACCACATCATCAGGTGGGACCGTAGTCAAGCGTTAGTTTAGTTACCATAAAAGAAAATGACGGCTGATAGAGATGTATGGAGTGCATACTGTGACGTCACTACGTAGGGAAAAGGGTAGGTTTTAAAAGAAAATGTTATTGAGTTAAAAATATTTCATGAAGTAAAACTTTGTTCGTTTCGATGTTTTCTTTTTTTAAAATTCAAATAAAAATAAAATCGCAGCTAATAAAAGCTCTCGACAGACGGAGAAACTTTTTTATGAAGTATTCTTTTAAAATTATTCTTGTCTGATACTGGCCGGTTCACTGGTCGAGAAATGCAAAAGGATTTTTATTTGCAACATTAACTGACTAACTATCCGGCAATTTTGTTCACGCTGAATTTAATAAAAAAAAAACAGTAATGTGTTCTTTCAGACTATGCTCTACAATCTACATGTTAGGCTCGATAGCCTAACATGTAGATTGTTGAGTGCCGATGCACTTGGTTATATTAGTAAGTAAGATGAACTGTTCCTAACTGTACCTAGTAGTGGGTATTCGTCTGTACAGTCATCATCATAAATGGTATTGTTACAGGGCGGTGTGGCGAGGGCAGCCCGTGCGAGCAGCTCTGCCGCGAGCTTCACGACGGCACATACGAGTGTGGCTGCGGTCCCGGCTACGTGCTCCACGTTGATGGATACGGCTGTCTTGGTGAGTCAACAGCTCACTACGTCCCCACTGAGAGGCTCGGAGCCTACCCTATTAGATATGACTTAGTCATAGTTGACTACAGTCATATCTCTAGTCATCTCTCAATCAAAATGTGTAGTCAAATACAATGGAATTAAGTAATTATATACTATACACATTAGCGGCCGATGATGTACATATCTCTTAATTAACGGATCATCATCATCAGCTCACTATACATCCCCACCGAGGGGCTCAGAACCTACCCTATTATTAAAGGCGACTAGGCCATAGTCAACCAGCCTGGTCCGGTGCGTGTTGACTTCACACATATCTTTGAATTTCTTCGTCAATATGTGTAGGTTGCATCATAATGTTTTCCTTCACCTTAAGAGCGTCGTATAATGTACATATGCAATTCGAAAAAGGAAAAACACATCGGTACTTGGCGGGGATCGAACCTGGACAGTGTAGTAACTGATCAATTTATTTAAATTATTACCAAGTTAATTTATGTCTGATACCAAAGTAACAGCAGATTCAGTACTGTGTCTGATTCCTATCCAGTTTAAAATAAATTGCACAATCATAGGCTAATTGGTTCTTTAAGTCATCTTTCTTCATGCCTATTTTTTATTTCTATAAATCTAATTATCGAGTAAATTGTAATGAAAATAGAAAAGAAATTGTTTAATAACATTTTCCCGAAGCCATTATATTTAATGGAAAGCAATAATCGTCTGAAACTCTTCGATTCAATCATAAAATACTTGAGGGTTTTTAGCGTGAAAGTAATTTGCAGTGGTGATGTTAACCCATTAATTGGATAGTCGGCGCGGGTTATCAATCAGTTTCGATCCGCGATAAATTGGAAAAACGTCGGACTCGCGTGAGCTCGGAATTATGATTAATTGGAGCAGATGGTGTCGGAGATTAAGTGTTTGTGGATTTCAAAGCTGATCGATTTATTTTTTATTACATTTCTTTTATTCTCAGTCATAGCATTGACATCGGTTGTCGTGTTAAAGCTGGTGAAGTTCTTTCGTTGTCTTTTCCTTTGTTCTTCAATCGATTTCATCAACCTTTATCTGCCAACTGCTAGACATAGGCCTTCCCCAATACCCTCCACGACGACGACCATCCAACGACTTCCCACCCGGAGTCGTCAATGCTGGTCCCCAAGAGTCAATTGATTAATTCTTCTAAAATGTTTGCTACTTAGAAGTTTGAGCAAACCCTTAGAAAAATTGGTTACATCGTAGATGTAATTTGCTTCTAAACACACACACACACATCTTCAGATTTAATTAAACAGTCAAACTATACTGTTAGATAGGAAGGTGTATAGACTTGAGTTTCCATGTATAGGCATAACGGTGCAAAGTGGGTCTTGGATCAGAACACCAACGCCACCTGTATTAATTTGTTTCATATATTAAGTTGTCAGTTGTATTGTTATCTACATTGTTACACAGTTAGAATGTACACGCGTATAACAGAAGCGTGACATTATCAGTTGTGGCCAGCTTTATAAAAATGTTGAAATTGTTGCAACTTTAAAATATAAATCAAATTTATCACAAAGACTTATCAATTGGACGGCGAGTATCGGAATAGAATCATTTCAAAAAGCCAGTGCAAAATTTATTTCCGCATTCGCCGCTAGAGATTTTATGAACTCGGCCAAAGATAAGACGGAATATAAAAGCGATTCAGGGGAACGGAGAAATCTTTTTCGTGTCAAATAAGAGATGTAACTTTTGTAAGGGTTTTATTAACAGTGTAAATAAACATCATTATCATATCAGCTACACGTCGCCCACTGCTAGGCGTAGGCCGCCTCAAAAGATCGCCACCACAATTGATCCCCGGTCGCCCTCATAGAGGATACTCCCGCAAAATTGACTAGTTCATCAGTCAACACGCGGAAGCCTACCCACATATAATGTTATACATTTCTGAATGTCTAATGTATTTCAATTATTATAGAACTATCACCAAAACATACCAAACTGATTTACCCTCAAGTCTTTGATATTCTTAAAACTAGTCGGTGCCGACATTGGGTAATAAGTGAGTGTTAACCAATTATCATTTTATTTCTTACAGAATTAAACGCAACAAAATCAACTGAATCTTCGGGTACAAAAGAGGATGTCTTATATCAGAAAGACGTATCATTTTCAGCTGAACTAGAAATAACCCCGTCCAATAGAATTAGTAAAACTATTGTAAGCGAAAAACACGTTGATGACAGAAGATTAACAACATCACCCACTGACACACGGAACGGTACGAATGTAATAAATTACACGTACACTGGTGAAAGATCGAAACAAATCGAAGGAGTTAAAAGTTTGATCGAAGACGGAGTTAGCAAAACTGATATCAATATCATATCTGAGGACAAATTAAAAGAAGACAATCTTGATGGGAGCGTTAAAGTTACAACACTCGGCCCGAGTTTGGAACAAAAGGTGAATTATCTTTAATTTTACTTTATAGAATACGTTTTTTTTATATGGCAAACGAACAAGCTGCTGAAGAGCGTAGAGTCTGATGTCCCTTGACATTCACAATTACAGATGCATGGAAATATCTTTTGTATTGTAACAATGAACATCTATAGTTCGTAAGGGATTATCCTTCATGAACCGAGTGTATATCTTTCTCAGAGGCAACGCATCTGCTACTCTAGTGTTCTGGATCTCCGTGCGTCGATGACCATCTCGGTCATCACGCGGCTATTTTCTTCCCTTCTCATAAAAAAAAACTGCTAACGGTATTCTAAAACGGTCTCATGATTGTAGTTAACTATAATTGAATCTCTAATCTTTCTTTTATTCTTTATTTAGCATTTTCAATTAGTTTTTTCTAGGCTAAAATGTAAATACTCTGAACAGGTGCCTGGTGCGACGGTGGCGCTTCCATGGACCGCCGCGGTGGATGACTGCGACTGCGACTCCTGTAATGGCGCGCGTTGCTCCTGTCCGCTGACCAACAAATGTAAATCAGGTTAGTGTAATATTGTTACCAAACATTTTAAATGCATACATACTAAAAGCTGCTTAATGTCAGGAAATGAAGGAATCTAATTTGTGTCATCTTGTTTTTATACCGCTCAATGTGGATTTTGGTCTTACAAACAATCTATGCGTCATTTCAATACTCCCTTCTAAATTTTACCTCTCACGTAATCTATCTTTTTAAGCCCTTTTATAGGTTATTTAAAAGAATTTTAGCAAAACAATCAACGTTTTTTATTATCAAAAAATCTAGAAGAGACTGAAAATGTTAACTTTAAACGTTTCCAACAAAATGCCGTTCAAATACGAAATTGTACGCACGTTTTTTTTTAATTAACACCAAAATTCACACGAAAGTGCGAAATGTATAAAAAAAATTGTTCACGATTCAAATAGTTGAATATTTCAGGGAGATATCCTCTAAGCATTTAGTTTGGAATGAATTCAGTGTGAATTTCGCGCGTAGATTTTTTTGTGTGCGCCCAAAACTTCACCGTTCTCTACGCGACTGTCAACGCCACTTGGACGCTTTTTGTATTGGAAAACATTTTACTGTACAATCACGTAGAGAAGTGTTAATTGTGTTTTGGTTATACATTTTTTTTTTTAAGAATCTGATTACTTTTTTAGTAGTGTTAAAGTTGTTCTAAATGTTATCATGTTATGGACACGTGCGAATGTGGATGGCTATAAAGGTAGAGGAAGACCAAGGGTGTGGATAGATTGTGTGAAAGATATACGTAAGAGTGTAAGTTCTGATATGGCGGCTGATAGATATGTATGGAGTACATACTGTGTCAACCCCTCATATGGAAAAGGGTATGTTGATGATTGTGAGATATTAAAACTTTTTTCAGAACATTATGTTACCTGTCTCGCTCTTTACTCGCTCTCTCTCTCTCTCTCTCTCTCTTGTTTCGTACTATCATGTTAAGTTACGTGCGCTCCCAAAAATGACAGCTTAATTGATTAATTATTGTAATAGCAAAATATAAAGATGATGATAGTCAAAAGAGAGTCACGGTTTACTTCAATGACAACTTTTCTCTTGAATTATTTTCAACGTTTCTTAACACTGAGACTAGATGTCCGATTGGCCGAAAGTTTCTTGTCGCGGCCGCAAATAATTGCCTTTGCCATTTCAACTTTTATCGATATTCCGCTGGAGGGTTCGAATCCATTAACTTAATGGAACCTTTATTGGCACTGAAGGGTAAATGAGTCGACCATTTCGACGAATTGTGTATGAAAATTACCTAGTATTTTCACGTTTTGTGGTTTTTCAATTGTTTAATTTAATTTGAAGTTGCGTAATAATTTAGATGGAAGAAGTGCCGGATGTAAATAATCGGACGGTTATCTACCGTCCGGTTATATACGTAAAGTCATAATGTATAAATCAGAGTCAAACCATATTAGATTTGAAACGAGTTTTTACAGCAGAAACACTATACGGCGAAACCTATGAATGGAAGTTATTGGTGCCTCTATTCGGGTGTCACAGGGCCCTCTAGGGAAGGCTGAACCAGCTCCGCATAGCGTAAGCCTTGGTTTAGATCCTAGTCCATGCGGTATACGCTGAGCCGGTAACCCATTGTTGTCAACATTATTTACTAATTGTTACTTATTTCGTTTTTGACACGATAAAATGTAAAAATAAATCATACAAACTAAATTTAAGATTCACAAGCTTGAAACAAACGAGGTCTCTGAATATATCGGAGGAGCAGGAGACGAAAAAAATAATAGTTCGATGCACACGTAAAGATTGGGAGATAGTGACAACGTCTTTCTATAAAGTAACTTTACTTCTCTTTGACGTGCCAAATCAAATGCCTGATACATTAAGTTCATATATATTGGGACTGAAGAATATTTTTTTCTAAAACTACTTTAAAACCCTGATCACATCTCCATTCAGCGATCCTCCCAATGGTGGAACAGATCAACGAACTCTCGTTTGACTTATATAATACCAACGTCTTGGGATTAGAAATCGATTGGATGTCATCTCAATTCGTTCTTTACCCGCTCAACTTTACATTCTTTGAACTATCTATAATATATCGAAATGAACTTTATAATCTTTTTCCATTGCAAACAGATTGGTATATCAAGTATGCTTAATTTTTATTAAAAAAAAAAGTAGATTTTATTATTACACTTTTGTACCCAATGCAGGTAAGCTTGAATAAGCTTGTGATAGGACATAGCTTGGGGAAAATCTTTGGGAAAAAAACTCGAATCCACGTTCGCTAGATCGGTAGTACGTTTCCGTAACTATTAGACTATTGGCGCTTCGAATTAACGATGATAGTTATATGCGGAAACCAAAATTACATCAGCATTTCAGTTTATACGTTACTTCTTACGTACATCCTCTTTCACACAATCCATCCACACCTTCAGTCTTCCTCTGCCTTTGTAGCCACATTCAGTCTCTTTTTGTTTATGTGCTCATCACTTCGCAATATACGTAGACAAGTGACGTCACAGTATGTACTCCATACATCTCTGTCAGCCGTTATATTTGAACTAACACTTACGCACATCTCTACATTGAGAATTACATTGAGAAGCCCGATTGCCCCGTCATGCGACACTGGTTGCGTGACCGCATTCACGTGGCCAGCATAAGGTCGGCCTGACGGTAATTGTTATGTTTAATTTTGTTATTTTTATTTTTTTTATTGATTAATTTTTTGTTTAATGATTATCTTATAAAACGGCTTAACTCACGTAACTCGGTGTCAGTACCGACTAGTTTCGAGCCCATCGGGGGCTCATCTTCAGTGTGAGTGGGTACGGTTTATAAGTAATATAGTGAAATGGCTCACGAAAGTTTTAATAGTTTAAAAGTTAATGTTAATGTTGTTTATGTATAAATTTAATTAACTACAAACATGTGTACCGTTGTGTCATGAAATAAATGATTATTATTATTATTAAATATAGTGGGTATATTATCATAAAAACTATTCTATCGAGCTACTAACAAACAACTATATACTTGTACTGAATCAGTATTCGGAGAACTGAAGTAATATAAAATGCACGAACGCCGTTTGAATTTATTTGAAGGCGAACGTTCTATCGTTTTCGATATTTCATTGAAACTGGTTCTTGGTAACATTTTTGTTGAATTCAAAATACTTTGTAAGGGCTACGTGTACGTTTTAATAAACAAACTATATACTGGATACTTCGTGCGTCATATGATATGATATTAATTGGTTAGTTTCGATTCTATCATGATCATCATCATTGTCAACATCCTTTGTGTCAGTCGGACGTAATCCTTGTTCCTCAATATTTTAATTATTGTAATGAATTCCTAAAAATAAATTACTAAAAACGATTATCCCAAAAAATCATTATCATCGTCGTCGTCGTCATCATCAGACTTTGTCTATCCACTGCTGGACATAAGCCTTGTTCCTCCTTCATTGTGTTATCGCCCTTATTTTTGATTTGGCGCAAAATGCAAGATTATTGTAGAAAAGATATGGATATAGTTGCCTTTTGACTTTGATTGTGAAACACAGATGCACCAGGGATGTGACGATCTTGGATTCCTGACTAGCGTAGTGATAAGACCTCTTGCTGATTGTCCCGTTGTGTTATTATTACAATTATAGTCCAGTACAGTGAGTATTGTTTTTAGTGAGGAAAATTATAAAAAAAGTTTCGGAGGACCCTCGGCTCCTGAACCAGGTCGACTACGTACAAAAAACAACATACAAAAGGAAAAGATACGAAATAAGTGACTATCACTAATTTATATCATAACAAAAGAGAGTTAATATTGTACAAAACCATTTTTTTTCTCACGTATGTCTGTGTTTGTGTGTGAGTGTACACTATGTTCTACATGTGTACTAGATTTCAGCGAGCTTAGTTTATCTGTTCCGGAGATATGTATTACTATCTCCATCTAAACTTTCTCATTTATAATGTTAATAATATTCTCCGAAGGTATTAACAATTACAACAAGTGTGTGAAGTTGACATTTCTGCACATAGTGAACGGTTCGAACGCGCTATAGTACCAATCCCACTCACCCTGAAGAAGAGCCCCCGATGGGCTTAAACTAGTCGCTATCGACACTGATCTACACGTTAGTTAAACCGTTTTTATAAGTAGTATTCTATACTTATTGGTATAATTCAAAATACTAACGCTTTTGTACCAAATATCAATGTTAACATGAAAGATGGATTCAAAGCGGGCGACGAATCGCGGGCGCGGCGGACGAAGGAGCCTTAATAAATAAGAAATAAGTACAAGACATTTAACTTTCGCTTTGATATTAAAATTTATATCGTGCATTAAACGGAGGTTCGGTAAATAACAACGGCTACTAGCAAAATCGACCGTATTCACTTGTACAAAGGTCTGTTTTCAATTAACGTTTTTTTTATATATTTCAAACTAAACTACAATTCTTTTTGTCGGTTACCACTGCTGAAACAGACGTGAGAAACATATAGTTGTCTCTGTTTTCAAAGTGAAAGAAAGAGACAACTATATGTTTATAAATTCGATCGTTTTTTTTTTATAAATACACCAATTCGTTATTGAAAATATTTGAAGAGGTTAAAGTCCTGAACATAGATGTAATATGCTGAAATCTAAGTACCAATAGCCTAGTGGTTAAGTATACGGGTCGGGAATTCGATTGTCGTAAACCATATTCTAGCACAAGCATGAAATACGACAGTTTGTTTTCGGCCATTAGACTTAATAATTAATGAATCCATGTTAGAAATGTTAAGCCTAGTGACCGAAAGTAATAGAATCTTTAAGCTATTTTAAATGTAAATAAGTCTAACGTCACGCCTCAATATCTCATACATTTTATACTTAGTATTACTCACTGCCTATATTTTAGTCCAACATTTAAAAAGAATAAGGCCCGTCTATGGTTAAATCAAATAGAAAACACACAATTTAAATTTTATATCATATGTGTATATTATCTCTCGTATTTAGTACTTATGAGTAAAAAATGGTATAATAATATTTTTACTACTCTAAATTTAATCCATAAAAAATAGTACAAACGTATTTGTAACCAATCGCAAGTCAGTTTTCTTGACAGGCGCATACGAGGCGTGACGTCAGACGGCGCGACAGAGCGTTAAAGACAAACCTATAGAAGCCGAG
>JAODUI010000018.1:1137708-1163913 GCA_027563995.1 Papilio gigon | reverse complement strand
AAGGTTTAAAAGGTGAGAAAAATTAGAAAAACTCCCGTGAAAGCCTTAAAAATAGCCCTTTTCCATTTCCCATACAAGTGTTTTATTCCGAGGAGGGGAAATGTTTTTTTTTTGTATTTCCTAATAAATTCAGAAATCTGTTTATTTACTGCCTTTGCCGGGGTCAGCTAGTTTTTAATAATATAGAATATACTAGTGTTAAATGCTTACTGGATGTGGACCGTATACTGTGGAAGGTATTGGGAAAGGCCTATGTTCAACAGTGGGCAGACAAGGGCTGTTGATGATGATAATGATAATGAAATACGTAAATAGCTTGTCAGATGGAATAATGCTCTCTGCAGTCTATGTTTAAAGAAGCAATTGTTTATGATAAAAAGGTCAGAAATGATGAAGTAATGTTGAACAATGTGTAACAAGGCAGCGGCCGCCGACTGAGCTATTTAATAAAGGAACATGTTACAAGAGATTCCTTAACAAAACTGTAAGAGTCCAGAATTTATCGGTTAACTGTATGTGAGATGCTCTAAATTTCTCTACCAAACGTTAAACAATGTTGCATTTTCTAGTAAATTTGATATGGCTGATATATTTTAAATTTCAAATTTGTTTACTTACATGTTATATGAATTTAACGACATTTAGTCACGTTTTTTCAATGAGATTTTATTTTTAATATGTTATCATTTTCTCCGCATATTTTTTTATAAGATAAGGACAAAACGAGTCGCTTCGTCATTGACTACTATAGACATATGCAATACTAGAGAAACAATAAACAACATCACTCTAAATAGGGTAAATAATTGATAATTTAGAAAAAGATTTTAAATCAAATAATAATCTTTATATTCTCCTAATATGTTTTTTTTATGAGAGAAGGCGGCAAACTAGTGACGTGATCTGAAAGGTGAACATCGACTGCCATGGATTTATGCAATTTTAGAGGTACAAATGTATTTTTATTTCATATATTAACGTTTATAAAATTGTTCAATAAATATTATTGGTACGTTGCTACTCACGTCTTTGGTTTACAGCGAAAGTTGTAGTAGAGTGCACGGATGCGACGCCTAGTGTCAAAGCTTTGCATTTAATTTCCGTTATGTGAGAACCCACATACGAAGTTCGTGAAAGCTTTGCGACGTATTTACCGCTGTTATATCTAATGTATAGAAAATGATAAATGTGCTTTAATATAGTAAAATGGAATTATTGGATTTTGTTACTTTTAAAACCTATTAAAGTTTTACATAGTGTACTTATGAAATAGCCCGTTATGAGCGCCGGGCCAGCGTGGTTGACTATGGCCTAGTCACCTAATAAGGTAGGCTCTGAGCCCCTCGTTAAGAACGTTCAGTGAGCTGATGATGATGACATACCTTCAATTTTAACGAACAATTGAACCGTTGTATACTTTATTTGCCGAAACACGTAAGTTTTTACAGTTCGATTGTTCAGTTAAAACTGAATGTGTGTAGTGAGCTTTAGTATTGATAAAAATACTTGAATTTTAAAGTATTGGAACATAACTGTTAAAAAAATGACCGAAAGCTTTCAAATTAACGATAATTTATCATAGACAATAAAAACTGTTGATGTTGACGATAGAGCGAAGTGGAGAACACTGACACGTAAGGCTGACCCCACCACCATGTGGGACAATGGGGGGAAGAGAAAGAGAGATAATAAAAACTGTTTGAATTACTAAATTTAGTAAAAAAAACTATGTAGGTTAATTTGGTACGACTAATTTGTAATTCCTATTTTTAAAATGAAATTACAAATGGATGTTACAAATATATAAATTTATCGCTTTTTTTATACAAGCGTAATTATCAGATAAGTACCGTACACCCGAATTATTATTTCCAATTGCATAGCATTATGATACCTGTTACGTGTAGAATTAGGTCGGTGTGGGCGCGCCGTTACGTTACAATAACGTACGTTGGTAGACGGCCGCTAAATCAACGTAATGTGACATCGACACGGTCACCCTCAATGTATGCACATACATACATACATACATTAACCTTATATGTGCCCTAATTGAGTATTATAGGTATATACTTAGGAACTATCAGTTCTTGGTGACGTCGTCAGCTAAAAAATTGCTAACTAATTAAGGCGAACACAACGTGAACGAGGCAGGAAAATTATTCGTAACAAACGACAATAGAAATTGAAAACTGGTTTGTTCTTTTCAATGTATCGAAGTTATCAAGTTTATAGTAAATCAGCTCTTGCCAAATGACTTCAATACAGCCTATATTAATTGGTCGGATGTTAATGTAGTTAGGTCGAAACTTAATTAATAACATTCCGGAACCTCCAGTTAACCCTTATCAGCGTAAAGTTTACGTTCGTGGGGATTAATTATAAGTTTAATGGTAAACAAACTGTTTCGACGAATTATTTTGATACAGTCGAAACGGTTAACGACGGATAGGTCACATGGTCTACACTTCGAAATTCAATCATTGCGACTCCCGCCTCCATTGCTATACACAAGTGCGATGATAAGGGAAAAAGAATGATAATAAATTTAGAAACATAGTACTTTATATAAAAAAGAGTACGGACCGGAAGGCTGTAGATGCGAAAACAAGATCCATTGGACTAATATGAACAATACCATAAACCTAGAGCTTGGTTAGTGTGGTACAAGAAATTTTAGTAAACTAAAAAAAGTATGGTAGTATTCAACTAAATTCGACGGAATCTAAAGGCCTATTTAGTCATGGTATTGCTTCTAACACAGCTAATTCTGCCGAATCATTCTCGAATCGTCTCAGGGCGTTTTAAACGTTTGTTACTATACCGTAGTAAAAGTTTAAATTGTGGCTTCATTACATATTACATTTGCCTTTTAAATGCAGTCTATTAAAATTCAATAGCTTATAAAGTAATTATAACAATGTCATTCGGCGACGGTGTGAATTGTTTGTGTGAAAGAGGATATGCGTAAGACGTGTGTGAGAGATATGACGGCTGACTGTGATTTATGGGAGAGTACTGTGTGAGTACCGACTCATAGAGAAACGGGCAGTTTCATGATAAGTTTTTAGAGACATTATACATAGTTTATCAAAGAATTACGTCGTAAATTACTTCAAACAGGACAATGTTCTGTATAAAGTGTACACGGCCACTCGTGATCCATTTGACGAGCGATCTTGTGACGCGAGCTTGTGTCGGCAACATTAAGGGTCTGTCTAGTGCCTAGCTGACTGAGCATCCGAGCCAGCGTGTGTTTACAGCTTGCCATTATTAAACAAGGTTATAGAGTTACTAATTGTGAATTACTTTAGAGACTAATCGTCGCGCATTATTAGAGTATCTGAACAATGCCTTAGTGTGGATTTCTAACACCGAGCGACAAAAGACTATGTACAGCAATAAGACGAGATTCTAACTATGTTTTCTATGGCAATAATACGGTACACTAACCAGAATTACAGAGAAGCTTATTATTTTTAATTTATTTACAAAACCTTCTTTCATTTTTTATAATTACAGATTTTTGTTAATTTACTAGCATATCTTTTAACAGTCCAATTAAGCTCTAACCTTGTGCCAGGAAATAGTTTACGACAATACTCAAATGTTACAATTCGAACTCTCGACCACGTGATCGGGAATCTGTACCCTTAACGATTATTGGCGCTTCTGCGGCTATCGGCGTTATCGGAGCACCACCGAAAGTAATTACATACAAAGAAATATAAGTTTAAGACAACAGTATTCTTTTTAATTAATTAATATTAATGTGAAAATGTCACGTATCATTGCGAATTAACATCCACCTAAATCCGCTTGTCAATTAATTGGTTCGTCAATACAACACAACGAAGCCGACATCAAAGTGTGACGCGAGGGCGATATCTGCGCGCTCCAGTAAACCTACTAACTACACTGACTCACGTCCGTCCGTGTGACGCACCGCCACATCGTGGATGGCTGTCCCCTATCCAACACAACGGTACACATGCCATTGTCAAATAGTCAACATCAGTCAATTTATTAGCTCACTAAACACTAAACAACGAACGATTCAATATTTCGTTCGGTTGTCGATCTGCCTTTATTTATAAAATAGCTACTCACCTAATAGAATGTTTAAAAGACATTATTTTTTTTGGGTATCAAGATAAAACTTTTTTTTTACCGTACAATTTATTAATTTAAATATATTTCCCAATGTCGGAAGATAAAAAAAACAGAGTTACTTAGGATTGATGCAATCGTATTGGGTTTTCAAATCTCTCAACACATCTTCAATTTTAACTGAACAGTCGAACTATGCAGTTAATACTATAGTCATCATCATGTCAGTCATATATCGCTACTACTGGGTTTAGATTCTCCCAAAAATCGCCACGATATCGGTCCTCACTGCTCTGACCCAGACAATATACAATAAACAGTACTCGTAGTGGAGTTGAAACTCAAGGCACGAACGAGCTTCAGGAAATTGTTGGTATTTTACTATGTTATTGACACGTTTATAACAGACTAGCTCACCCCACGCACTCTGTTTCGCCTTTAAGGCAATAGATTGTTGAATTCATTAGGAAATACAACAAAACATTTCCTCCTCGGAAAAAAACGCTTGCACGGGAAATGGAAAAGGGCTATTTTTAGGGCTTTCGCGGGAGTTTTTCTAATTTTTCTCACCTTTTAAACCTTCCCTAGACGTCCACGAACATTCTAAGACCAAGATAAGATAAATCCGTTCAGCCGTTCTCGAGTTTTAGCGAGACCAACGAACAGCAATTTATTTTTATATATATATAGATATGAATAAGTTAGTACATTGAAATACCAAGCGATGCTGAGTAGTTCTTTGTGTAAGTAATGAGATATTTCGTAGGAATTACAATTTAATAAACATGTGGTAATTCAATAACTCAGAATGGCGATCCCCAGACGATGGTAATGGGGCGTCGCTGCACGCTCGCGGAATCCTTCATGCATACATATGCTGTCATTTCTTGTTTATTGAAAACATACGGACGAAAACTCGGATGTGTTTTTATTTGGCAATAAAGGAGTTAAGAAACTATAATACTAATTGCTTAATTACTTTGGTCTTTTACATAAAATACATAAAATTTAATATCTGTGTCAGATTCCGTGTTAGGTTATGTTAGGTTAGAAACTTTATATTGTCATAAGAGACAACAATTGGGCAATAAATATGTTCTTAGAAACGCGGTACGACAGTAGAGTTTTAAAGTAATTCTCGTAGATGGCGTGCTTTATACAAGTTTGACGTTTGGCTTTTAATCGCTTTACGACGCTTTACGAAATCACCTTTAGTATTGTGAACGATACTGGGAGAATTAATTTATACAAACGACTTTATATTATACTACGGCTATGTACTAAAGCATTTTTAGTATATTAAAGTCTCACATAACATTGTGTCTTCCCGAAGCACTGGTATGTGTTAGACATTCTCCTCTAGTCAACAAACAGGGACTTTTTTATACATAAATTTAATTTCCCCGTTCCGTCCACTCTGATGTAATTATGATGCTATTTCTCATTTCACGTTACACAGTTTTAGCTTGAAAATATTTCAGGGGACATGATAACGTCACGTATGTTCATTAGTATAAATGAGTCGGTGAAATATGTGACCGTATGTTCTCGTATGAAACAGGCATATTGCATTAGGACGCAATATTACAACGCAAAATTTATTACATCCGTTGTAGTGACCTATTGTATTTTATAAATAACTTATATAATATGGGAATGTTATGTTAAATTATATATGATCAAAACGTTCTTTTCTCTACGGAGGGTCGGCACAGTACGTACTCTTCCATACATCTGTCAGCCGTCATATCTGAACACTCACACGTCACTTATCCTCTTTCACACAATCTATCCACATTTTCGGTAATCCTCTACCTTTACAGCCATCCACATCCAACCACATCATATTTATGTTATTGCGCCATAATGATTAGGGGTTCAATGATTACCTAACATCAGTCCCAGTTATACTGAAGATACCCCGATGGGCTAACTAGTCGGTACCGACACTGGACAAATACTTGTAAGCCGTTTTATGTTTCTTTTCGGATTTATAAGTCACCTCAGATCACACACCCGGAGATAGCAAAGTTCGCCATTGACGGATACATCATCATCATCGTCATCATCGTCATTTTTAGTTTATAACAATGTCTCAATTAAATGATTCTATCTTAAATATTTTAATACAAACTGATCGGTACACAGACCATACATTTTTTGTAAAACAAAATTATAATACATCAGGACACCAGTACGGTGAAAGTATTAACAGACATTGCCATCTCTTTTACTCTCTTTGATAAAACAGTGACAACAATATTTGAAGCCTCAATAACCTAATGGTTGATGGACTAACAAACTAGCGGTCGTGTTGAATCCCTCATTCGACTCGTGTCGTGAACCATATACTAACAAGCTTTTTCAAGCTTATCTGGTTACAAGAAAATTTTTTGTTAATCTACTAATATATCAATAAAAAACTGTGTTACTGCAGTGAAAACTCATTTATATTAAAAGCCTTTCACTCATATCTTACGCATAAGCTACGCGCGGGGTCGTATTCCTGACCCCTGAGCAGCGAGACGTGGCGGAAACCGTGAGAAATGTCAATAGACGGACCGTGAACAATTGGGGTCAATTCAAACTATTAATTACACAAGTGCCTCGAACAGTGGACCAGTTAATTCCTTGCGACTTATCTTTTAAATAGACTACATCTATTTGTATCAACATTAGACACGCAATTTGTACGGATGAGTTGAACTGAGAATTTAATAATAAAAACTCTTTTATAAAACTTAATTAATTAACTCTCGGTGTGGGAACAGTAGTGTAGGGCGTCCTCTCTCCAGGAGAACCGACGACTGAATGCGGACGGTAGGATGTCGTTGGATGCTTATGGAGGACAGCATACTGTGGAAGGAGTTGGGAATGGCCCATGTCCAGCAGTGGACAGACAAGGGCTGATAATGTTGAACTCTTTTGATCGATTAAAATCGTTTAGGTTAAAAAGGACATACGCAATAAAAAAAATAACCTGTACCTAAAATAACTCGTTGATAACAAATTGCAAACATTTTATAATAATTCTTAATGTAATTTTCATACCCTTCAATTACTTTTGTAATGTTTTTTTTCTAAATAAATAAAATGTTGTAAAAATGACTTATAATTCTGGACACTCGTGAACAATGACACTCGTAATAACCTCAAACATTCACCACGCCTTAGTAATATAATAAAAGAAGCTTGTAATGAATTCATTCAAGCAAATGCATAAAGATATTTAAAATTCAGTCCGCGCCGACAGCCTTGAATAAGTACGTGGTTGCTTTTAAAATATATGCAAAAAAAATCAAGTTAATTTTTATTAGTATTCCAAATGATCTTTATAAAGTTTAAGTCTGGCAACACTTAACAAGATATGCAAAGATTTTAGTGACTTAATACTTGACTCTTTTACTGTCGAAACTCCGCAGTAGACGGAGTTTAGTTATCACTAAACGACGGTTTCATTGCCTACTAGAAGTTCAACAATTACGCGAGTTACTTAAAATAAGATTTATCTATTTTCCTTTTAAACGATACACTTATTTCACTCCGACCAACATTACCTGTGAACAGAGAAATAAAAATGGTTAATACAATATTTGCGGCGCCACCGTCGCCCGCTCGGTCGGCAAAATTCAATTAAATGACAATCCGAAATCAATTACCATTACAAGGCGCGAGTATAAACAGCGGTTTATTAATGAGTTTATTACATTCGGTTTTTAAAAACTGATAAAAACTCTTTTAAACATAACTTCAATATTACCTCGCAAAATGGAAATCTGGTCGTGTTTGCGGGAGTATACTGGATGAGGGTGGCAGATCGTTGTGGCAATATTTGGGGGAGGCCTACGCCTAGTAGAGGACGACATGTGGCGGATATGATGATGACATTACTCTCTCTTACAAAACATCTTTTTGCCCTTCCCTAGGGAAGTTCCTTTTTAAAGAAGATGGTAACAAAACAAATGGTGGTATAACAGATCATCGACGCCTATTCACCCGCAATACTAGACGAACAACAGATGCGTTGTCGGTCTTTAAGAAAGTATGCATACTAAAATGACAGATTAACAGTGTGTCTAAGCTTACATAAAACGACATGATATGAAAACAATTGGGTTGACGTAGACCAAGACCAAATGCCAGGATAGATTGAGCCGGCGAGGAGGACGCCCTCTACCCCACTACGGGGAATTAGGAAATTAATTCATATTGTATTGAATAGTCAGACTTGTGCCATAGTCGTGCCTTGTAATAGAGAAAGTATCTCAGCTAGTTACGCGAGAATTATTCACAGTGTTGCACAAAAATAAAATTATGAATAAACTACTGGTTTATAAAACGTTCATAATTTACTTTAGCAAGCAGTCACTGGACCGGAACATTCTGTGTCACTATTATGAAATGATATAATTTGCAATTGACGCTTCGAATATTTTTTTTTTCTTACGAAAGTATGATGGATTTAATCTTGCGATGTTATTGGCCATGGTGAAAGAAATCTGTTACGCAGTTAACCATGCTATTGTTAGTAGGTTTCAATAAAAAAAACTCCACGAGAAATTTATTAGATTTTTCAACAAGGACCTTATCCTTTTTATAGTTGGGTTACGGCAAAAACCAGGTATTTGAAAAATGGAACGTTAGATGATGTTGTATTGAACAGAACATTGCAAAGTCTAAAACATTTTCCATCAACTGCGTTGTTTCGATTCTAACAACGTTCGTTAAACCATATGCAGAGTCAACTTAACCATAGAAAACGAGTCTAGAAAAGCCATCAAATGATCCATCAGTGCAGTACTGATTAGATTACCTCCGCTTAATCCTTTATTCTGAGTCAACAACCTTTGTTCCACTCCGATGTCCTACTTTATATGGCTTCACGTTGCCTCTGTTTGTTCTACATAGCTTTGTAACTGCATCATGTTTTAATCGCTTTATGCCTAAGCACAGCATTATAGTTATTCTGTTTAAAATTTAATTTATTCTTTGTTAAAATACACTGCAGGGAAATAGATGCTTTGATATTCGTATAAATAAAAATATAACGCGTTGAGTTTTTATATATTTTATAATTTTCAGGGATTTTAATGTAATTTGATTTAATCTGTAGGCTAAAGTGTTGCCGGGCGAGTAATGCCAGGTGGGGTAGGAAAATACTGGAGTAGAGGCCATTGTTGGGGACCAGGAGTGTGGGGTGTCCTCCCTCCAGGTGGACCGACGACTTGGTTCTGGCGGCAGGAAGTCGTTAGATGCGGAAAGAGCATACTGTGGAAGGCATTAGGAAAGGCCTATGACCAACAATGGGCAGACATTATATAATTTAAAACACAATAAGTACATCAGCCTACTATCTAAGGCCACTACAAAATAGGTATATACATTTATGTCCGCTACACCGTCAGTTTTAACTGAACTGTCCAATAATACTGGTAAAATTTAAGTGTGTAGACAAAACTGAGAGCTGTACAGTTTACTGACAGTTTTAATTTTGCCAATACAAGTCAAAATTGTTTTTTTAACTTACAGGATGTTTTAGCATACATTCAGAGTTATATATACAGTATATATCCTTTCCATCTTATGACCGAAAACTCGGTGATATCAGTGTGAAGGCTGTGACGTGTCAGAGCGTGAACAACGATGCCGGCTGTGTTGTAGATGTAATGCGGACACGACGCGGCGTCAGCTGCCCGTAACAGGACGTTTATGAATATATGTAAAGTGCCCGCAGTCCTGTACGCTTCTAGATGTTGAAATGTGACTAAACGAATTAAATCTGAATCTACACTTCGGCATAATTGTAAAGACTGGTCATAAATACAAATTTGGTGGGAAATTAAACATGCAGTTGTCTTGCAGAAAATTTTTCTGGAATCGGTTGCCTTTTGACTCTTTATTTTTTTAATAAAATTCCTGTAATCATTCCTGGTAAGCTTGAAAAAGCTTGTCTTAGTATATGGTTTATGAAGATGGTCAATTGGCGGGATTTGAATTCACGAACGTTACATTGGTAGTTCGTACTCTAAACCATCATGGCTATTGAAACTTAACTCTCTTTATAAGAAGCATACGCGCTAGATACGCTTTTGTATTGCTGACATGTGAACAAGACCTGTCTTGGAGATAGTCATTTTGTGTTATTATAGTACAGTATAGTGAGTACAGTTCAAAGATATATGCGAAGTCAACCAATACGCACTGGGCCAGCGTGGTTGACTATAGCCTAGTCACACCTAATAATAGGGTAGGCTCTGACCCTCCCGGTGAGTACATATAGTGAGCTGATGATGATAGTGAGTACAGTAAAAATTAAAGTGTAAACTTTCCTACTGATACGAACTGTAGATTACATTATAAATACTTTTGTATATTTTCAACAAAACTTGTAACCTAAATAAATGTAGTTTTACGCGCGTTAAGCGTTTGAAACAGCCTGTGCGTGATGGCGCATGAAGGGAAACGTCTCAAGAGCGACTCAGCACGGTGCTCCGACGTCGCGGTACACGAAAATATCGAAGCTTGTGTGAAGCGTGAACACTTACATGTACCCTGTGATAGAGGACATAGTTTTATACATGCCCTACATTTACAAGTCATATGCTACAAATGTTTTTTTGTTTATTTCCTGCCAGAATCAAGTCATTAAAAGGATTAAAGGAAGTCCAGTCCAGTTAGTATAGTGCCAAGCGCGCCGCGACCGCGAGTACAGCCCTATAGTTCACTCACCCTGATGAAGGACTCCCGACGGGTCCGAAACTAGTCGGTACCTACACCGATCTACACACGAGTTAAGCCGTTTTTATTAGTAGTTTATGTTTTGTGTGCTTATTTTCTCAGTTTCATTGAATTAAAAAAAAAAATTCATGACCATCAGCATAAGGTCGTCTACTGAACGTAGTCTTCGCCCAACGATTGCCACGATGTCTTGTGCCAGTTATAAACGAAATTTTAAAAAAGGCTATTAAAAATACATTGTATTACAAAATCTTACCTCATTTGGGGCCTTGTCAAAAATGGCTGTACAAAAACATGATTATGAAGAAAACCGTCAAAAGTAAAGCTTTAATATTCTTCTCCTAAGGTACACAGCTATACATATCAGGAACTAACCTCGTACGTGAACATCCAAGATAAATCAGAAGAGAAGAGATATACAGACAGGTATGTGAAGACAAAGAATGATTTTATCTTCGACAACGAGGTGTACTACAAAAGATTGTGCGTACTCGCCGAAGTCGCGTTGCTGGAAGCTGAGCACAGAGCCCAGGCAGCTGGACGACATGCCTTCTTAAATGTCATCGGATGTGGTAAGTATTTTTTAATACTAGTTTTTGTCAATTTATTTATCTTGTAAGCATTCGAGATGAGCTTGTGAAAGCTTGTGTTATGATATTGCTCAAAATAATCGTATCCTGGCATTCGAACCCACGATCATTAATGTAGGCTGTACCCTTAACCATTACGCTATTGATGTTTCGAACCTGGATATGTTAAGTTTGGGTCGGTTCAGTTAAGCGGTTAACTGCATAAGCGGTTATTAAAAAAAATTATGAACAGTTACTTAGAAGTTTTAACAAATTCACTAGTAATATATGATTTTTTTCGTATGAACGCCCGAATCGGCATTAATTGTATTAATATTAATAACAGCCTTATCTATTCTAATAAAAAATCTTGTTTTCCAGGTCTAGGTGTATGGATGATATCGGCTCATCAGACGGACGTCTACATTCTAACGTTCTTAGAAAGGATAAGATCTTTCCTTAAGAAGGACATGTTGGACCATGTCGCCGACGTCAACTTTGCCTTCATGCATCCCAGCCAAGGTATACAAGGTAAGTTGCATTTATATTTGTAATATTTTCCTAATAAAATCATTAATATAAGAAAAATCCACTAAACGTGTTGAAATAATTAATTTTAAATAATTTCTTTGTCAGCTCTGTTCACAAATTCGTCGGAAGCGGACACGCCGACAGATAATAGAATATTCTTTGAGAGTAAACGACATCCTAACGGTAACTACAATTCACTGGAATTATAATTTTAGTTAGTAATTAAGTGCTTACAAAGGAAGTCATTTAGAAAATAAGAAACAGTTATTGCTATACAAAAAACAGGTAAAAAAAATTAGTACAACAAAACGAAATGATTAAATGAGTGGCAAAAGCAGCAAACTCAGCATAAATATAATACATTTTTTTTTAAATATAATAACAGTCGAATGGCGAGATTCGAACACACGACCGCTAGATCGGTAGTCCGGACCATTAACCATTAAGCTATTTGTTGTATTTTATGTTTTATTCGTATGACAAGTTTAGTTTACTTTTAAATAGGTTTGTAAAGTGTGACACCGCGAATGGCACTGACAGTACATAGCCAAGGCCATTCGCGGTGTTACAATTACAATAAAATTCGCCTAATTCCATGACACGAGATAAACTCCGCCCCCTTTTACAAATAACCAATGCAAATAAGCTAAATAGTTGGACATTTTTTTTAAAATTTTAGGTGGTATCAGCGTACAGCTCGAGAACCGTCAGCCATCGTCCAAGCTGACGGGAGAGCACGCCGGGAAGCTGCTCGTCATCACCTACCCCTGGGACGGGAACGCGCATCCCGGGAATGAATTCTGGTGAGATTATTAAGACATCTTCAACCCTTAAAACGTTCAGTCTTTACTGAATAGTCAAACACTCTGTTAAAATTACCTGTGTAGGTAACTCAGAACTGTATTTTAAATGTTCCTAAACACTTTAATTACACAGTGCGACTGTTCAGTCAAAACTAAACGCGTATTACCAGCTTGCATGAATTCCAACCACACATCTTATATCATACTGAAATTATTTTATACGGTCCAAATAAAACTGTACAGTTCAGTAAAAACTGAACATGTATAGAGGGCTATAACTTAATGTAATTTGGGTTGATATCAAATCCCTTTTGCCAAAACAGGTTAGGTAGTCTGAAGACGTCGGGTGACCCAGCCGCGGCGTGTTCCACGCAAGTAACAGAGTTACACAACGCACACATAAACCCCGCGGTCAGCGGACACAACACCAGGGTCACCGGCAGGTACGGACTGAAGACTTTAAATGAGTACGCCGCGGTTTTAACGACGTAGATATATAGAGTTCAATAATAATTTATAATATGTGTGTTCAAATAAGGATATGCGCAAACCTCGATTTTCTTGTTTGTCTAAAAGAAAAAAAACTTTTCAAGTGACTTGACCAACGATACCGAGCAAACGATTTCTAAACAACGAATATCAAATTAAATCAAACACTGATCTATATATGGCAACACAGCACTATCCACATCGTGTTTTAATATAATACAATCTCGTACAGCGCCATCTGTTCGCGTGCAGTAGAAACGGCACCAAGGCAAATAAATTAACGCTTATTACATCTATTTAATTTTAGGTGGTCGAAATATGGCACACGTTCGTGTAGTGTCAATTTACTACCGAATTTTAGGTAGTTTTCAGTAAAATAATTGTGATTCAATCTTATTACAATGGCATTAATTGAATCATTACCTATTTTATTGAATACTGTTGCCTCGACTCGGACCACGTGATATGAAAAAAAATATAGATGGTAGCCTATGTCTTTCAAAATGTGTTCTAGATTTATTTTAAATTTCATTTAATTCCATGAAGTCGTTCTGGAGATATCATCTAACAAACATCCATAGATCCTAAACTTCCGCATTTATAATATTGAGAGTTGTGACGTCACAAATCGTGACATGATAAAGGTTCATGCATATTCTTATTTCAAACATATTCTTAGCTGTGACTGTTTTGAAATATTTCGTATTAAAATTTATAAAATGTGCGACAGAGATGCAACTCAATGTTGCCAACATTACAAAAATTACTATGAAATATTTCCGAACTGTCAAGTGTACTATAGAATAGTGCAATGTGTGGAAGCGAGATAGATATATGTCTAGTAGACTCAATTCAGGCAATAATAATGTTTTTTGTATCTTACATTTAGAGGTCATTTTTCTACGAATTATTTAGTATGTATCATTAAAGCAATAATAGACCGTATTTGTATCGCGCTAGAATTTTGTACTAATAAAAAGCAAAATTTACGAATTGATTGTAACGCACACGAGTGAAAGGGACAGTTATTGAAATTATACTTGACTATGGTTATTTTTTTTTATTAATAATTCTTATGCCTCTACACACTTGCGGTCCTTACTCTTTTTTGCTCTATTTGTTTATACATTCAGTTCCGACTTCCTGTATTTAAATTTATATCTACTATTTTTTTGTTTTTTTTTGTGCCGATGGGGCGGCAATGTCACAGGGCTTTGACTAAGGGTTTCAAGCTTAGAATATTCTAGAAGATTTCAATGATTTTGTTAGGCTACTTTGTAACGTAACGCGTATTAGATAGAGTTGATTTTTCTTTTTAATTAGAATTACGTGATGAAATTAATACAATCATTCTTGCCTTTATAATAATAATAGGCTTTTTGTTTCTTTATTTTTTTTAACTCTCTAATGGAATAAAGTAAGGGTTTTCGTTACAGAAAGTATTCGATTTTTTTTTTTTAATATTTTTACAATTTTATTTTTTTTATAAAATAAAGTTTATTCGTTTGTATTATTTTTACATGAATAATAAATGGACAGGTTAATTAATTATTTTAATTATGTTAAACATAGTTTTATTTGAAGTTAATAAAATGTATTTTAAATTTATAAAGTTTACATTTTACTTTATTGAATCAAATTAAGTAATGAACTAGTTTTTTTTTTTTTATATTTTACGGCTGATGGTGTAGTTGAAGTGCTTTAAGACATAATAATTACAAGATATATTCCTTTCTAAATTAAAGGCTAAATCTTGTAAACTAATAATTTACCAACAAGGGCCACTGCAGTCTGTTCCTGGGGTAGACACCCTCAGTGTTGCCCTTTACAATACAAAATGACAGTTCGACAATAAACAATAAACAATAGACAATTAGACATCAATTTTGTGTTACACTCCATCTATAGATTATATGACTATGCTATAATTGGAATTATGATTTTTTTCAATTTTAAAGTTATACTACTTATAAAACGGCTTAACTCACGTGTAAATCGTGTCGGTACCGACTAGACTCGTAGTACCAATCCCACTCACCCTGAAGATGAGCTGCCGATGAACTCGAAACTAGTCGGTACCGACACCGAGTTACACGTGGGTTAAGCCGTTTTATAAGTAGTATAGTGAAATGTCTCACGAAAGTTTTAATAGTTTAATTCTAAAGTTGGTGAGATTGTTTCATATGGATAATTGAAGAATCATTTTTTCGAAAATATTTGGGCATTCACAGTAAAAGAGCAAAGCAAGTTTTTTTCTTCGTCGTGCATTTGGCTTTCACACGCAAAGCAAGTTGATAAGATTAAGACATTAATTTGGAATAGGGATGTGTATATTTAACAACAGATTTCACTATATTACTTACAAAAACGGCTTAACTCACGTGTAGATCGATGTCGGTACCGACTAGTTTGTACAAAAAAGTCCGTAGAGAGGGTTGTTTTAGTCGGTAACGGGTCCCGGGTTAGGATGGGTGAATATTGGGTTGCATCCTAGCATGAGCCTGACGCCGATCCACCGGACATGCAGCTCCCATGTCTGATGGTGCCTCAAGGCATTTTTTCCTCTATAAATAAACGGACTAGTTTGTAGTTGTTTTGTAAGTAGTATAGTGAAATGTGTTACGATAGTTAATTTTTTAATTTTTATAAAAATCGAATGTAATTAGTTGTATTTGCAACCTGTAGTATTTTTATCTTTTATAATTTCCATTTAAAATTTTTTGGGAAGATCAAAGATTGTATAGACTAAATAATAGAGACTGGTTATCTTTACTGCGATGTTTAGTGTCACACATAGGGTCGTGTAGTTACTTAAGCAGGCCTTAGTGTAGATTTAGTGATAAATCTATACTAAGCCGTTAATCTTCTGGGTGTGGCGTGTTAGTGGTATATTTTTTTTATACTCGAATATTTATATATCTTATATAAAATGTAATTCGCCAGCGACGTCTGAAGCAATAATCGATCGAATTTCTACCCGTTGAAACAGAGATATCAGTAAATGGATAAAATGTATGTTAAAATTGCACAAATATTTATTACTTACATCTTTTGAGGTTATATATGTCAATTAAAAATGTTACCTGTGATTTTTCTATTTGAAATATCTTCATAAACCATATTTTTGTTTATCCGATAACAAACTACATATATGTGGAACAATATTTCACAGAACAAAGTTTTAATTAAATATGTTAAAATATATGTTTTAAATATGCCTAATGCTAAATTAGCGTATGATTATTATTTTGAATCGAAACTTTTTAGTTGTCAAAAAAATAGCGGTAAATTTTCAATGATGCCAACCTTTATACTCGTAACGTTTATATTCAGTGATGCCAACGTTATAATTGTAGCGTCATTTTGGTTGACAATTGTATTTTAATTTTATTTATACGTAGCAGTAATAATATGAATATAGTGATAGCGAATTAAATTGTACTCTCTAATATTATATTCGTTATATTTATTTTTCATAAGAAATATATCCATCTGTTTTTTAATAAATGGTGTTTTATTTCTATAAAACCTTACCTCTTTATTTTGAAAGAAAACGTTAATATTTTTCCAAAAAGGTGAACGAGATGTCAAAATCCGAAATTGTTTTTTTTTAATAAGGTGGAATATGTTTTCGTTCGCTGACAACAAACGGTTAGCGTTCGTAATTCAAATATAAATAACATTATCTGTAATGCAGTAACTCCGACAAGATAAATATAACCTTGGAGTGTAAATTGCGCAGATGTTTGCGACGTTTTATGTTACGTAAAATTATTCGCATAACAAGTTTCATTTGCATACTTATAGGCGTTCAAACTATTGACTACAATCCTGCCTTCTATTTATAACAAGCAGGCATAATACTTGGTAAGAAATTCAAAGATATGGATTTCACCACACTAGAACAGTTTGTCTATAATCTCGTTACCCCTAATATAAGACCTGAGCGTCTCCTTGTATGAGTTGATGACAAGACAATAGATTATTGTCGATGGTCATTAACTATTATGCTGTTTGGCTTTAAGTTCCAGTAACTAGGTCATTAAATCTTTTAAAAAAAAATTGCAGCTTTAGGAATTAACGGTAAAATTCTTGTGTTACAAGTTATGTTTACATCTCAAGTGACATAGTACGACAGTATTTAGAATAACAATAGGTTATTTAGAACGCAATCGGAATATATTTGAATTAGTCACGACATGCGCATTTCACCTGCGACATAAAATATTGTGATAAACAATTATATTTCTGACTTGTTTACACAATATGTCAAAATGTTGACAGTTCTTATTTGCAAAACATTATTGAAACTTAAAAAAAGAAAACTTTTTTTTCATAAACAAGTCCGCGAGAGAGGTAACCTAAATTCAGACTAAGACATTATTTATAGGTATACGAAATATTGTATGCCTCCATAATCACAAAATTCACAACTTGAATTACGCTTTGCAGATCTGTTTAGACCAAAAACTATTAATCGATAACCAGCACGAAACAATGACAAGTACCTATAAAGAATAAATTTTAATATAACAAAACATTATAATTACGCAATACGGAACTCAATAACTGACACATCGCCTGTTCTACTTGGCTCGATGTGAGACAAAGTAAAAATAATTTATAAAATAGACACGTGTCTGGCCTGTATCTATAGCGTACTTGAAGGTCATATTATAAAAAAAACACGCTTTTAATTAACCCTTATCAAGTATTGGTCAGGTTTGTTCAATATCTTCAGACTAGTAATTCCATAAATAGTGTCAATCCACAAAAATAAAACCAAGTAACTAGTCAAATAAATGTTTAGAAATACTGTTGTAAATAATATTTTTGTTATGGTTCATGTTAAATACAATAACAAAATGTTAGTCATGTTTGTGTTATTGATGATAATTCTAGTTGGACGATAATTTTTGGATTCGTCTCAAAATCCGATCATACGATGTTTGTTTACAAATAAGACGTGCGCTGACTACGCGGAGGTGTGGCTTACGTCGTCATTATACGTAGTGAATTACTGAATTAATTGGCGGAGCAAACACGTTTTGATAAAGCTATAAAAGTAGTTCCTGTTCTAAACGCTGTTACAATAACAAACTTGCTCTCATTGAAGTAACAGATCTTTATCAGTTTTAGGAAAAATCTTTCGAAAGTGATATAAAGTGAATGTTCTATACTATCTCTTTGATTTGTTTTGATTCTGCTACGTTGGTAGCACTGATCGCGCCACTTTACGTCATTCGCGAATTCTGTCATTGATCTATTTTTATTTTAGCGATATTTATTAGCCAAGGCTCAGCTCAGTGCGATATAAAAGTGCTCGTTAGTAAAACAGTTTTCTTAAAGCAGACCAGACATATTTATGCTAGACATTTCGATTCGATTAGTGTTTAGTGCACGTTTGGCTTCGGATGAAAACAGTAGTGTCTTGGTGTACGTGACTTTAAAATAATTTGAAAAAATAAACATTCTAATCGTTATTTTAATTTAATTTGTCGTATAGTGTGTTGTAAATAAATATGTCGTCCTTCGGGGGGCAATGGAAAATAATACGTCACTATTTGTCGCTGACAAATTTAAATACAGAGGTTGAAAAATTAATGCAGAAAATTAAACCTGCTACGCCCGAACAATGGGACAGTAAGTATTTATTATTATTTAACTAAGTATCCAGTAATTTGATTTGAAATGATTTCATCTGATTTCTAAATAGACTTCTGCACATATGAGATGTATTTATAAATAATGTTTTATTAGTACACTGACATCAAAACATGCGTAGTCCAATGAACCCTAAACTTGATACCAGTTCATTAAACTTCCTGTATTCGATTTATTTTTTAATGCATTTGCAACAAATGATTATTATCTTCTCATTTATTTAAATTATTATTTTTTTGTTTTTTATTGAGTCATACATTTTTGTAATTAATGCTACTTACATAAATTCTTTTTATTAGATTTATTAATATCATGTTGCTTGAATGGAACATGCAGAAAAAACATTTGTTGGCACCTCTATAAGTTATTAAATAATACTAAATTATTGTAAAACATTAGATTTAAAAATCATATACATTATTTATTTTGTGACTGTCTAGTCAGTATTTCACCAGGCTTGAGATGGGCTTCAGGTACTCTTGAACCTTGGTTAGTAGTAACTATGCTTGAAGGTGTCTTAGCTTAAGGTCTATAATACTGCATTGGGTTCAAATGTATTCATTGTACCACAATATTTTACCTAAACTTTATTTTACATATGTAGTCTTATTAGTGTCTTATTAAGTATTTTTAAATTTAAGATTTGATCAAGAAATTTGAAAAAGCTGTTGCAATAAGGTTGACGCAGATTAAGGAAGGTACCAAATCAATTGACAACAGACCAGCTCATATTTTAAATGCGTCCACAATTGAAGGAACCACAAAAGATGTACAGACAGAAAAAAGTACAACAGAGAAGACAGAAGATAAATCGCAAACAGGACTCAGCGTAGGTTCGGAAGCGAAAGAGATTACATTCGAGAGTTTCCTACAAGGTTTGAAGTTGAAAAAGGATTTGCACTTTGGAAAAATATCTGATCAAAGCTGGAAATCGAATAAACCTATTATTACTAAGGTCAGTACCGTGGATCAATTTGTTTTCTCTGTCTACATTCTGTTATTTCTCATTGTTCTAGAAAAATTAACATAATAAATGTTATTCTACAGCTGCAAGACATAATAAAAATATACTCATAATTACTACTAAGGAGTTTTATAAGACTTCTAATAAAACCTTTTTATTAAATTGTTATTCATTAATCATTTAGTAAGACATATGGAACAAAACAGAACTCATTTGTAGTTTGATGGGCCCAGTATGTGACCACAAAAATGACTGGTTAGTTCACTCTGCCTCAAGGACCTTGAAGGTTCTATTGTTGACCACAAAAAACTACACATCAGTTCAGGCGTTGTTTTTAATTAGTGTATCATTGTTTTTACACTGTATTTTCTTTCTAATTTTTAATGATTAATTTTAAAACAAGAAATAAGAGGCCTGTCATATTTGTTCCGATAAGAAGTCCTAAATAAAAAATTAAATTCATATGACATCTTCTATATCTAATCTGTATATGTATACATGTTCTGTAAGATAGTACTGCCACATAACATTCTGCGCAGTAGGGGACATGATAAGTGTGTGATCGAGGAATGTATGACCTTAATATTGCTATCAGTTATGCAAATGTTTTGATGGATTACAGAATAGATAATGTCAATAAATTAGAACAATTAAGATGTTTATGAATTAAAATGTTTTTTTTTGCATTTTAAGTACTGTATGGTAGTTTTGGCAGCAAGTTTTTGAATGAGGACGACATACTGTGGAAAGCATTGGGAAAGGGTTATGTCCAACTATGTTAGACAAGGGCTGATGATGATGATATACGGTTTTGTAATGTTAGATATTATAATCTTTTATATATTTAATTTATATACTTATTAATACAATTATTGATATAATAATATATCTCAATGAAAAAAAAAGTTAAAAACGAGTGTAATGGGGAAGTTTGAAAGTAGCGTCATTGACAGAAAAATTGAGAAGCAAAAGGTTAGCGTGCGGACATGTTACGTGAAGAGATGATGAGCACATAGAAAAGGTGATGAGATTGAATGTGGACTGAAGATGTTGATGGACTGTGTAAAACAGGATATGGGTTAGGGATAAATTCAGATATGGTGGTTGATAGAGATGTACGGAGAACATGCTGTGGTGATCCTGCTGATAGGGATAATGGCAGGTTGATGATGATTACAACGTAAATGATGTTATAATTTTTTTCCTATGTTAATCCTATGTGATATTTTCAGACGTCCATACACTCACGGACAGCATATGTGATATCCGCTATAGTGACTGCGGAGACTCTAGAGTGCCTGCGCAAGAGGACTGAACACTTCATTGATCATCTGATACAGTATCCTGAAGCTAGGGACTATGCTATTAAGGTATACTAGAATTTATAGTTATTATTCATGTATATCCAAAAATATATAGCGAAGAACACATTGGTACAATGCAAGGATTGAACCTGGACATTTGTTGAGTATAGTCCGGTCCGGTCAGGCGCTTGACAAATGTAACCCACGCTCTTACGGAAAAATTCATTGGTAACAATAAATCGGTACAAATTATTGTTTGTGGACGTTTTGTAATGAAGTATCAAACGAAGTCGCGTGAATCTCAATGTTCGACGACAAATCATTCTCAAGCCGTTTTATTTATTACGTGCCAGACATTGTTTGGTAACATGGCAACATTTAACACACCTAATAGCGTCTATTTAAGTATTTTTATGTGCATTTTCGGAGATTCAACACCGCAGTGTGGGATGGCTCGATTGATAATTGATGTCAACCATTACTTTATGATTGTGCAATAGCTGAACTTGGATTACGTCGTCTTGTATAGTGTACAAAATAGTTTTTAATTTGAAAATAATGTAAGAACCAGACAAGCATTACTTTGCCTTTCATTGTACAAAGTTTATCTTTGTCGTTATACCATTCTGAGAACATATATGTATAATTAATGTAAACATAAGTTTTTGTTAACTTACTAATATTTCTTGTAACCATTATATAAAATATATGGTTCATCATCATTATCAGCCCTTGTCTGCCCACTGTTGGACATAGGCCATAGTTCACAATAGTCAAATGATGTAATTTTAACCTACGACCGCTAGACCGGTATCCCGTATCCTTTACTATGATGCTAGTGGTATTTTATCATATTATGTGGTTATGTATTGTGCTAAGTAAATTAAAAAAAAATGTGACTTTTTTTTATTTGTGGTAAGACAGAACTGTCCCGAACAATAAAATCTTGCTTGTTTATTTTCTTTGTAACATTTGAATGTAGAAAAAAAAACGATATAAATTGTTTATCGTCCCAATCGGCTTTTGTCAAAGGAATTAATCCTTACTAGACTACCCTATGGTAATTCTTTACACTACCCCGAAGATTTACCGTTTAATTTTGTCACATTTAGCCGTTTGGGGGATGGCGAAGCTAATTTATTGCCATATTTGTAGCTAAACGGCTGTTAAAACGGACAATGCCTAGCTGTTCCGATAGTCGTTTCTGTTTCTGAGACGATTTATTGCGACGATAAGAGATTTATATTTGTTTTGTTATTTAGTGGGCGCAGGTTACGGCGGGATCGCTTCGCGGACCGTTCGCCGACAACGGCTCGTGAAATGCTACGATTTTTAAATCGGTTTTGTTTTACAAGACAAAAATAATTGATTGTTTTAAATTTTGTAACATGCATAAGTAGTTTTGTTTAATATTTTTTTTATTTAAAACATTAGCAGAAATTTGTTAATTTACTAATATTTCTGTTAAAACTCCAACTAAGCTTTAGGCCTGTGCTATGATATAGTTTGCAATAGTCGAATACCGGGATTCGAATGCTCGACCACGTGGTCGGAAATCCGTACTGTGCCATTAGGCTATTGGCTTTTAATTAAAAAAGTTACTTCATTTTCGGTTTTCGAATTTTCAAAATTTGAATTTGGAATACTTAAGCTTTTAATTTGAAATCAAAGTGGCCAGTACGATAGAATGCAAATTTCAATTACAAGGACCTATTATTTTGACGATTTATTTTCAAAGACTTTGCGATTATTGACTACCGACTTTAATTATCATTAAAGTGTTTCTGGATGGATTGTGGACGATTGCTACCTTTGTATTCTTGTATCCAGAGCCAAGACAGTTTTCGATGGCTGGCCAAAATTAAACCATATAACTGTAACTGAAATCCAAAGTTAATTTTCGTCAGTTAACCTTGACAACGCCGTACCGGATCCATACAAGGAACGTCAATTACATTAACTTCACCAAAAGGGTTACATCAGTGGAGCACATTAGACACCCGATACGCGGAAGAAACGCATCCCGCGTTCCGATGTAAAAATAATATTCGGAAGGAAAGTTCCAAAAGAAAGAATCGCTAAGAGCTTTGTTCAACATGACGGCTATTTTGAAACGCACCTTATCTTTGTCCCCGCGCCGCTGTCGGTACGTTAGCGAGCGGAAGCGAATCAACATCGAGAATTTAACTTCATTATTTCAATATAAAATTATATGTAATTCTATGAACAAAATTAATATATAAACGTTTTTAAAAAACAGTTTTCGTTTAATGTATTTCGAAGTAGTCACAGTAAAAGAAATCAAAAGAAAAAAAAAAATCAAATTGAAATTATCTTATGACCTCTCTAAGTGATAGTTCTTGGAAATAAATTAAATACATAATACGTAAAGAAACCTAAGAAACTATATTTCCATAATATAACTTTAAAGTTTCATGGTTTTTATTAATGTAATGTGACTGAATGTATAAAAATAATGACCTCAAACAGGCTACTCGTGGTGAGAATCCCGTTTCTTACGAACATTATATATTCCATAATATCAATATGGTACGGTAAATACAGCAAAGACAAGGAAATTGGGAGAAAAATTTAATTATTTAATGAACTATATCATCAGCCTTTATCTGCCCACTGCTGGATGTCTTCACCAATGTCTTTCATAGTATGCGGTTCTTCACATCCAACGATTTATAACAGTGAATTATTTACTTCACGATAACACAATGCGTATAGAATATCTCACAGTACATTATATAAAGATATTAAACAATTTTACTGTTACATAGATTTTTAATATTTATTTGTTAATACGCGCTTTCCCCTGCACTGTGGGAGCAGTGTATTACGTAACAGTAAACCACGTGTGTTCATTCGTCAAAGTTGAAAATTGTATTTCAACAAGACGTATTGTGTCTCTCGCGTTTATCGCTTTTATTAATTAATTATTATAATACATATATGTATGATACATGTAAAGAATGACTCGTCAATTACTTAATATTGTAGATAATAAAAAAGAAAACTTATCATTGTGAATTTATACAAAAAACATACGTTTTTCCATCTTAAAAAACATCAAAGCGAAGTTTAATGAAATATGCAAGAGGTTACATCAAAGAGGGCTGAGGAATTCTGAGTCGAGTCGGGTCAAATGCTGAATAATTCTCGCTACAATGTAAAAAATCACTTTACGTTTATATTTCTCTTGTTACATATTTTCTTTCGAAATCGCTCACAGCACATAACGTCTCTAAGCGTTCACGATGAAATGACGACGGTTCAAAGGCATCCGCAACAAGTTAAAGATTTTATTAGTCATCTTCAACCTGCATTTTTCCCTATGAAAGGTCGGCACAGTATGTACTCTTCCATTCCCCTCTGTCAGCTCATATCTGAAGTCATATACTTCCTACGCATAACTTCTTTCACACAATCCATTCTTCTTGGGTCTTCCTCTACCTTTATAGCTATCCACCTGCAATTCATCACCTTCTTGTGTATATGCTCATTATCTCGCAAGGTCCAAGGTCTAAATAATAATTATATATAATGAAATTACTATATCATGTTGTAGCAACCCGAGGAGCTGTCCAAGTCAGTGAAGCTGACGTCACGCGAGCGTCGGTTCATAAAGTTTGCGAGCGCGGAGCACGGCGGCCAGCTGTACATGACGCCGCAGGACTTCCTCGAGTCCGTCGTCGAGCAGGAGCCCAGGCGTGAGTCGTACCACTATAGACCATTACCTACAAGGATTACAAAGTTAGACTTAATTTAAACTGACGCGGCAAGTAGATGTCAATGACAAAAGATCTATAAATCAATGCTCAATCATCGCTGATAAACAACAAGGCACGAATGAACTATGTCTACCAGTGGGCAGGCAAAGACCGCTGCTGTACAAAACAAGCCTGTAGTACACACCAAAGTATATCTGATTTGATCTTCAGCTTTAACCAATTAACATCACTCAAATCATGCATCGTTATTAGATCAAAGTCTTGACTGTCAACATTGTATACTCCCAGCCCGTCTGAAGCGGCGCGTGCTGACGACGAAGGAGATTGAACAGCTGCGCGACCACACGCCGCCGCTGAAGAAGGGCTCATCACAGATGTTTCGCAACATGAGGGACAAGGGTGAGTAAGCATTGCACACTAACATATCTGGCAATAAAAACATCGTCTGAAGAGACAAGTGATAGGGTTGACTATATTTTATCAAATTCTGTTGCACTGAATGATATCCACCCGTCACTAAAGAAGTGGACGCTTGTATTATTGTATATTGTCATCCCTATGACTCTCATTGACAGAACATACACAACAAGTGTTCTGTTCCTTTACTGGCGAAATAACATATTTCTTTGAATCTGTAATCTCTGCTTTTTTACAAAAAAGATGAGGATGATTTTTATATGAGAAGATAGTAAACGAGTGGTGGAGTATAGAGGTGATCATAGACACCCAGAGAATTGGCTAGACTTATGTTTCTGCAGAGGAAACAGCGAGCGTATCTCTTTCTAATAATCAGGCAACGCATCTGCGGTCTGAACGTCGACCACCTTTGTGACCCCGCCGCTCGTTTGCCTTCTCTTATAAATAACCAACAGAACTAAATAATTTTAACTCGCAGGTATCATCTCGTACACTGAATATCTGTTCCTGTTGTCGATACTGACCAGTAAGTACATTTTAATTAATTCTGATTATTATTGTGATATTTTATATTCAACTTGTGAATGACTTCACAGAAGAAGACTGACGATGGCTGGATTGTGTGAAAGATATACGTAAAGGAGTTAAATCAGATGACTGCTGATAGAGAGAGTACATACTGTGTTGTCCCAGTGCTAGGGTGCGGTGATGATAATGATTTTGTTTTTTTTTTACTTAAAATATTAGTAGATTGTTGTTAATTCACTAATATTTCTTGTGACCATTCCTGGTAAGCTTGAGCTTGTGTTAGGATATGGCCCACGATAATAGTCGAATGGCGGGATTCGAACCCACGACCGCTAGATCGGTAGTCCG
>JAODUI010000018.1:1107200-1137608 GCA_027563995.1 Papilio gigon | reverse complement strand
TACAAATAACATTAGGTGTATCCACAAAGCGAGTTATTAGGGAAACAAATATCAAGGCGCGTTGTAAATAAAGGAAAGGGACTTAATACAGGTTTACCTACGCCATATTTAATCTAGACCTATAAAACTGTTTTGGAGATAATTTCTAACATCCACCATAAAATTTTGAATTTTATTTAAATATTAATAGATTTTTGTTAATTAACTAATTAACGTAATAGTCGAATGGGATTCGAACATACGACCGTTAGATCGGTAGTCCGTAAATTTAACTACTAGGTCATTGGCGTTTCAAATGTTAGTGAGTTTAAAGTACTTCTTAATGTCAACAGGAGGGCGCCGTGCGAGCTCTATTAAGGGTACAGAGTGAATTAAAACTTGATACAGACGCAACTAGAGAAGTCAAAGGCATTGTTAATGAGGTAATTAATTATAATTCATCATCATCATCATCATCAACAGCCCTTGTCTGCCCATTGTAATCATAATTGACCTACATTTATTTTTAAATTTCTTGTTGCATGCGGACGGAGGACCGCATACTGTGGAATGTATTGGGAAAGGCCTATGTGCCTATGCGCCTACGGGCGCTGATGATGATTTTTTATTTATTTATTTTCATACAACAGTTAAAATAATGAGAAAACAACAGAAATAATAATGGGTATAAAGCCAATAATAAGAGTAAATACCGTTATCATAGTTAAAAGGATTTAGTTGGGTTCGAATCCATTGTAAATAAAAAATGACAAAGTTTGCTAATTTTTTTTTTCAAAGTTAAATTTTATAATATTCAAGTAATAATTTAAAATTGTCTTCAGGCCTTAGCTCTAATGGGGTACACAGGGCCGACTAGAGGGCCGGGCCCGAATATTCTATCGATAGACGGCGGAGGCATCAGGGGTATCATAGCCATTGAGATATTGAGGCATTTGGAGAAGCTGACCGGCCAGAAGGTGCAGGACATGTTTGACTACATCATCGGAGTCAACACGGGCGCCATCATAGCTGCTGTCATCGGTAAGTGTCAACAACAACAACATCAGCTCACTATACATCACACCGAGGGGTTCAGAGCCTACCCTATTATTAAGGGTGACTAGGCCATAGTCAACGCTGGCCCAGTGTTGGTTGACTTCACACATGTCTTTGAATTAATCGGTAAGTGTGTTCCATACATATTACTACTGATCTCCAGAACTGCTTTAAGGATTTGGATGAAAATTTCCCTTGATGTAGAACTACTGGAAGAATGAATAGACCAAGTTTTTTTTTTTTTTTTTATTTCACGCTGACAGACTCACAGACGACAGCCAGTATATACAATTGGAGTGTCCGTATGTAATAAATATATAAAGAAATTTTGAAGTCAATGTTCTAAGTTACTTATAATGAGAACTAAATGAAAACAAAATCCTTTTTTCTGTCCACCTTAGTTCCGCGTAATCTTGTGTCGGGATTTTTAGTGGAGTATCTTTTTTTTAATTCGACGCAGACCAAATCGCGAGCTAATTTAATAAATAATAATGATAAGTACAGTCGCCGTCATTCGCGGTGTTCCCGTTTAAAGTTTTCATTTTATATTATCAGGAAGCGGCGTAGGTAACCTAGAAACTGCGAATCAAATGTACCATACACTGTCAAAGAAGATGTTTGGAAACACCTCACTTATTGGCGGTAAGTTTTTTTTTTATATTTCTAATAATTAATTCATAAAAATATTTAACTTTGGGACCAAAGGCATCACGGGAAAGTGGTAATTTAATTAAAAATGTTATCTACGTCAAGTCGAGTCTAGTGTATTAGTTTATAAAAAAAACCCAAGTAAAAACAAAGAAGAAAGATATGAACACTTTAATATCGTGTTCCAAAGTATCTACAGCGCCATCTAGTTTGAAACAATCAAGTTATATATCGGTCGCTCACTGTGTAGGCACATCTCGGCTCGTGTGGACGCACTCGTACTACGACACGGAGGCGTGGGAGAAGATGCTGAAGGAGAACCTGCGCGACTGCACGCTCACCGAGTGCAACAGATATAACACGCCTAAAGTGAGTTGAATAGTGTTTGTTATCATTATTTACATGTACTATTACTTCGTACATTGGACGTATAACATTTTAAAGCAGTGCTCGTCACACTTTTCTATCTAAGGGCCAAATACGGCAATGTGTGGTATTACTGCGGGCCGCACATTCGTGGACTGAGTACGTCACACAACATATGTATTCAATTTTATTGTGAGCTGTTCTAACGCGTTTCCCCCTTAGGTAATAGTGTATTTTTGCTATTTTTCTATTTTGAAGCAACTGAAAAAATTCGTGGTCTCTAATAAAGGTTTTTTCCTGAATATTACTATATCACACAAATATTTATCTCAGACGAGAATCGATCCCACGTACACGCTTTTAAGTCTGTTAATACGAATTATTCAAAAAATTCGCGGGCCGCGGTTTGACGGTCACTGTTTCAAAGTATTGTAAAGTATAATTCTGTAACCCTTTCAGCAAAGATCAAATTTCAAAACAAAATAAATATTAATAAATTCCCGATATTTAAAGAAGTATGAAAAATATGTAACTTGTATGATGATAGATGGCGCTAGTGTCGTGCGTGGTGAGCCCCGGGTCGCGCCTCGCGCCGTTCCTCTTCCGCACGTACGAGTGCGGGTTCTGCGTGCGCTCTGTGTTCGCGGGCACGCCGCGCGCCGCCGTGTGGCACGCCGTGCGCGCCTCCGCCGCCGCGCCCACCTACTTCGACGAGTTCAAACTAGATGGCGCTCTGCACCAGGTGAGACACGCTTATGATGTTCCTAGCACGGGTCATAAAGTTGTAAATCTAAAATATTGCATTAGGATTTTACTTTAAATTGTATTTAAATATTTGTATTTGTAATTATATATGTTTTATATAAATATATAGATTCTGATGAAAATATATAAAAAAAATACTTTCAAAGAGTTCTTATTAAACTTATAATCATTTCACTTATATATGTAAAAATCTTCAATTAGTTGTATGAAGTTTTGGTCCTTCGAGTCGGATTTTTATCGTAAATTGTGTAATTTAGTATGTTGAAATTTTAATATTTGTTCTAGGACGGTGGTATAATGGTGAACAACCCAACTGGGGTAGGTCTGCACGAGGCGAAGCTCCTATTTGGGGCAAACTCGGTCAAAAAGGGCACGGTTATATCAGTTGGTACAGGCAGAGCGCTGAACAAACATTCCGACTACCAACTCTTGAGTAAGGGCTTGAACAAGGAAGCCTCCAGTACAAGTTGGAAGGATAAATTCAATAAGATATTGGACTCTGCCACTGACACAGAAGGTTGGTTTTTTATTGATATTTTTGAATTTATTAATTCGTAAATTATTTGTGGGTAGTTGTACAAAATTATTCAAATATCACGACTGTCATTGATTAGAATTCAAACAGAATATTGAACTTTTAAAAATCGAGTTTTTAGTTTCGTGTGATATGAAAAAAAATATTTTTTTATATTTTTTTTCCATAGATAAAGGAAATTTGACTTTGAATAATGATACCACAAAACATTTGTGCGTAGTCAAGAAATATACAAATATTATCAAATTATATTTAAAATGTCTTTTCAAAAATATAATTAGTTTAGTTTAGTGTCATCATTAAGGGTTTTGTCGTACACAAACTTTATGACACCAATGATCACTATAAAATCTACCAAACTGATGAATAAAGTGTTATATGATAATCTTTCTTCCAGGTGTTCATTTGATCTTAAATGATTTACTACCCCCGGGCAGTTATTTCCGTTTCAACCCACCCTTGATGGAGGAGTGCGCGATGGACGAGATCAACCCTGAGAAGCTGAATAACTTAATAACAGACACGAATGCTTACATACGAAGGAACCAGCACAAGTTCGAGCAGGCCGCCTACATGCTGACGAGGAAGCGCAGCGTCTCCCAGAAGCTGGTCGACTACGTGTACCGCAAGAGCCAGGTGATGGGCATCGTACAAAGTAACTGACGCTCGCACGATCAGCAACAACATGAAAATTGCTGATTTATTAACGTAAAGTGTATACAGATAGAATTCCAGTAGAATAATCTACAAAAACCTATCGAATTAGCAAAAAAAAAAAAACAAAAACCGCTATAAAATGTTTTGGTCCTTCGAGCCGGATAGTAGATTTTTGTTAGTATAGCAAGATTGAGTAATTATCTAAGATAATATGGATATAAGCTTATATACTACATTAAGTAATTTTTTTTTATTTTTAAAATATCAGTAGATTTTTGTTAATTTACTAATATTTCTTGTAACCAATTCTGGTAAGCTTGAAACTGCTTGTGTTAGGATATGGTTCATATTCGAATGGCGGGATTCGAATCCACGGCCGTTAGATCGTTCCGTAACTATTAAGCTATTGATGCTTCCTTATATTGTAATATTTTAAACATAAGTGCTTTGCATTTATATATGTTTTAAATATAATTGTATTAATCTATTAAAACTTTAGTGAGACATTTCACTATACTACTTATAAAACGGCTTAACTCACGTAACTCGGTGTCGGTACCGACTAGTTTCGAGCGCAGCGGGTGATTTACACGTGAGTAAAGCCGTTTTATAAGTAGTATAATTTACATTGGTCAAAGTTTTATCCTAGAACTAAGGGCTTGCAAAATATTTAATACATTCTTCTTGTATACAAAAGTAAATAGTTTTTAAAAGCCCAAACTTCTATATTATATATTTACATATTGTTATACTATTATTTTTTTTTTCTAATTTTCAATATATCCTTGTAGTTAGTTGAATATGGAAATTAAACTCAAATAATTAAAATTTAATTATTATTAATAAATATGCCTTAAAAGCCATGAAATGGTGAAAAAATTAATAAATCGAATATTAAAGTGTTACTGTGGCGTAGATAGATAATCCATAGATGAGATATCTATAGAATCTACAGATCTATAGAATCTTGAGAGTTGATATTCGAAATGTTATTTTGTATTGTATGTCAACACTGAGGGAATTCATCCATAGATAAGCCCTCTGGAGCCATTTTTAGCCTTATGTGTTTTAGATTAGTCATCTATAGATTAACTATCTATGTTATATTTATGATATTATAATAGATTAAATAATTATTAAGTATATATTGTTTTTGGTTGAAGAATTTTATAGTTTGGTTTGTAATTTGTTGATAGAAGCCTTTTTTACTGTGATAGTGTCTAGAAAATTCTTCAAGTCCTATTTAGATTATGTTCTAGTCATTTTGTAAATAAATAAATTAATGTTAAAATGAGTGTTTTATTTAATCTTACTAATTTAAATGTGAATTTTTGGTTGGATGGATGTTGTTACGTATCTCCAGAACATATAAACGGATCTAGAACAGTCTAGAAGACTAGATCTCTTTTAATTGCCCGCGGACGGAGACGCGGTGACAGTTTTTCGTAAAAAAACATTTTCTTATATCTAATTGCTATATACTGGGACTATATGACTTGAATTTTTGACTATTCTTTAAAGATAAACGATATTGTTAAATTAATTCTTAAAGAAAATCTTTTACTAATTACTAGTTCTGAGCTAAGCTTCCATTTTTTTTTTGTTCACTAGAGTGGATTGCATCACGGATAATTTGTATCCCGGGTAGGCAACATTAATTATGTGAAACTCTCCCATCAAAACCCCTACCCGAGTATGTAGGTTACGGGAGTCCTACTACACTAGTGGCTGAGAGACGGTTAGCTCTCCCCTTGACAAGGATGGACACATATATTGGTTAAGGCACAAATTTTTTGCCGACCGGATCACGGACGATTGCGAAAGTGTTCCCGTGACCCAGCCTAATGGTGACGAGAAGGAAATCGGTGGGTTTTAGTGGGTATTCCAGCCGCTTCTCGATCAGCGAACCCCACATACTCACCTGGCAACGGGGGGTGAGTAAATGCATTTCCTAACGTTAAAAAAAGGCCTACTACACTAAACCCTTCCGTTCCCGCCTGATCATGGTTGGCGTTACGGGAGCATAAGAACAATGTGACACAAGCTAAGCTCCTATAAGGCAAGCAAAAGATAGTACAAATTTTATATTATTTATCACAATAAACTGTTTTTAGGTTAGAAAATTTACAGCTAAAAGTGTAACAAATGAGACAGTTATACTATTATTTAATAAAAAAAATTAAAAACGCCATAATTCTTAAATTTTAAAATTATTTGATTAGAGAAAAACGGTCGGAAATATTCTGGAGTTCTAGACGTATTGTGACGTAAGCAACCTCCGTATTACGGTACTCGGCCGGACTTTCACTTCTGGCCTGTGTAGCACGACTCCTGTATTTTGATACTTATAAAGAAAAAAAAACAAAGTAAGATTAGAAAAAAAAGTTTGAATTTAGAACAATTTAAAAGGTTAAATAGAAATTGGTAATAAAAAATTGAGTGTGTTTTTTAACTTTGATTTGACTTAATACATTTTTTTTTATTTTATGCAAAAGAAATTGTGGTGACAGTTATTTACATGAAAATTCATTTTTTGACAGTAATTACTTGACTAAATATCAAAATTAGTAAATCCAACTACAAAATTAGTAATACATTTTCTCCTTAGTATTTAAATTTAATAATTACTAACGTTATTTTGTAGTAATCTTTTACTTAAAAAAAATTAAAACAGATTACCAATTACAGGTAATATTAGTGACCCATCAAAACTAATTAATATTCGATAAACGTAGGTTCCACCACCATTGCAACAGTTTTGTAACCGGTTCCCGTGTGGACGCACGTACGCCACATCTTTGCCTGAGATTGTTTAAAAAAAAGAAAAAAGTGTTAGTTCAGGCACCGTTTATTTTGAAAATGGAACGAAGTTTGAAATTGTTTATGTTATTGGTATGTTTTTTTTTTTCTTCGTAATCCTGTTCTCTTTTTAAATAAATCTTTGGTTGTTTTAATAGTATATAAAGTGCGAGCAACTAAACTTTCTAACGTCTAACTTCGTATATTAATGTAATTACGTTACAGCTCAAAAAAGTTTTCTTTTTTTCTGTGTTTCTAAAAAACAGAAAAAACGAACATAAAAAATATTCTAAACTATTTGATTCCTGGTTTTAATTAATTCATTATGTTTTTAATTTTAAAGATATTCATTTCGTACTTTATTATTCCCTTTATTGATGTAAAATGTATAAATAGAAAATATGGGTTAGTATGCCAGTTGTAGACTTTTTTATATTACGTGACTAACTTGATATGATGAAACTATACTCCGATAGATGACACTGTAAATTCAATATGTCGGTGCCCGCAAATGGTCGATTAATTATTATTTTTTATATTTTCAGCTCGTAATTATCCTTTCTTTGGTGATAACGTCAGAGTCGTCAGTTCCACAACCTAGAGCACCAAATTTCCAGTACTTCGAAAGGTTATTTTAATTATTTAATAATAAAACTAATTTACACTGATAACCAAATTAAGAACCGTGTGGTTTACAATAATACATGTTGCAAATGTTTAATGACAATTCTCAATTTAAAACAGCGACATCTATTGGTATAGAAGTGTAACTTTCTGAAACTGCATATTTTTTTCTTAACATCAGAATTTTTTTTCAGACCTAAATACCGCTATCCATACTACGATGAGAATGGAAAAGGCAAACTTTTGTACGGCTACGGTGGATCAGACTTATACCAATATAAATCTTACTCGCCGCTAGAGGGCATTCATTAAGCATTTTATATTATGTAATTGTAAATTGTAAATTAATTTTTAATAAATCTACTATTCAAAATGTTTGTACGTTTATTTACTTGTATTTCGCCTTTTTATTGCGTAATGTCAAAGTATTACTAGATGAAAAAACAGTCTAAATTTACATTGTAATTTTTTTCATGACGAAGAAATCTAGATTTTTATTGTTAGTGTTGCTATTTTTATTTTAGAGGTTTTAGAATTGTGTGAAGGTATGGATGATGAACGATAATGTAATTCGGTTACAACAGAGCGAGTGGTATAAACAGAATTAGAGAAAGGACAGTAAGACAGTAAGTTAACAAAATTTAAAGTTAGACAGTCTTCCGAATATTACATTTGCTAATTTAAAACCACAGGCGCTTTGGTTCAAGAATAATCTACATGGTTTTTTAACTATTTTATCAATACAAAAACCAGTTCATACAAAGTACGTAAATATTTTAATGGCAGTCACATTGTAAGTGCTCTGTACATCACTTGACAGTTATGACCGATTGTGCATACGTGTTTATTGTAGAGGTGACATCTCAAGTCAAGGTAAAGGATATATGGTATAACAATATTATGTAATTAAGAGGAAGACATGTTTTTGAACGAATTACTCCTGTGTAAAAAATAAAGTATTTTTTTTATTACTTAAGTACAATTTACTATATACCACTTTTATTTTATTATGTCAGTAAAGACGAAATGCTGTCTTACTTTTTCATCGACCCCGGCGCTATAAATCCGTCTGCTTTCTAACAATACTGCCACTTACTTTCGCGTCATAAATTTAAAAAAAAACGTGATATTTAATTTGAAGATCAGTGAGAATAAAACATTGTTTTTTTCTCCCGGAATTTATAACGACTTGTTTAATATCACCTTATTTGTTTACGTTTAAAATACAACACAATATTATTTGCCCCTTAATAACGCAACTGAGCAAAAACCTTGAAACATGTTAAGTTAACAAAACAACTGTACACACAAGTTTATTTTCTTGCGAGTTACTTAATTTAGTTCCCTAATCATTCTATTCCTACAACTGGTTGCGTAAATACGTTACGCGCGAAAACGTCAAAATATTTTTTTTAATTCAATACTGCCAACATAATGGCGTTGAAGTTTTTATTTTTAATTTTGACGTTTTCGTTGGTCTGTGAAAGTGTTTTATTTTCGAGTTTTTGGGCGCCATTATTTGACAGGAGGATTTTAAACTATCGAGTGGATGTCAATTTCAATCCGGCCAGTGGGAAAAATAATAGAGAAGATTATGAACAGAGGAATGGATATCGGGGTGAAAGACTGATTGCTGATTTAGGGAAGGGCAAGGCGCCAGACAACACTTCTAAGGTAACATAGATTTTCAATAGGTTACATTATGTTTTTTTTTTTGGTAAAATAACTCATTTAAGTTAAATTGTTTTAATTCCAGAATTATGGCGACATAAAATTATACTATACGTAGAAATAAAAGTTAATAGACAAGATTTTGTTTTCATTTTCGTGTACTAATAATCGCCAAAAACCTTAATTATATCAAAACAGGAAAATAAATCGAGTTCCGCATTTTTAGAATTAATGAATATTCCGTAGTCAAAGGTTGCCAATACTTTTAAAAACTTTTTAATACCAACAGATGGAGACACTCGACGAAAATGTTCATGTTGAAATTTCTGAAATCCACCAATAGATGGCGGCGTTCTCAAATAAGAAAATCGTTCAATAGAAAATTCAAGCTTTTATTTGCAGTACTTTCAATCACTTACATTAACATAGAAATAAATTAAGGCCTTCGCTATATCCTCCGTTTCTGTGTGCTAATGTACAGGACATTATTTCCGCGGATAAAAGCATCGCCATATTTATTCTTTAGTTGTCCATTTACGTATTCCTCTGTTTGTTCAAGAGCTATGTTCATGTAACCATCAAGACAAGCGAGGACTCCTGAAAAATGACAGGATATGATTATTTTATAATGACAGTACAGTTATGAGAAATGAAAGAAAATTTTAACGCCTCAGAGACATAACCATTCAGTAAATGACAAGTTTTAGAACCAAGTTTTAGGTTATGAAATACGAAAATATTTTATGAACGACTTTAATTGTTTCTTAACGAATTTAAAACTCTTCTGTCCTGTTTTTGCTTTATTATATTAAACGTTATTATGCTCATATGAAGTTTAAAGAAACTTACCTCTATAATCAACACCACTGTTTAGTTTTACAACAACTGGCCGTCCGTGAATTTGCTGTATAAATGACGAGAGAGCTTCTTTACGACTCATTGTTAATATTTAAACGCTTTTTAAATGACCAAAAAACTTAACTTTACTGCTTAGATAGGGAATACTTAATGAATTGTTTTTAGCGGTACTTCGATGGCAAAGTATAGTTCTTTCATTGTTTGTCAACTTGAAATGACAGTGACAGTTAATTCACGTCACAGATTAAATAAATATGAGAAATATAAAAACGATGTCTGACATATAATCACGCTTAAAATTTAGAGGTACATGTAAGGAGATTCTGCTTACGATTCTTCCACATTTCAAAGGATATAAAACTCTTGACTAGAAATTAAATACAATTTTTAATCTTCGGAACCAATTTTGACATTTTGCAGTTCGTTCAAAAACAATGCATACAAACACCTTACAGTAATAAAGTTCTGATATAATGTATAGATGTCACATTAAGGCTTAGTCCAAAAATAACCAAAAGATAGGATTAAAAAAAGTCATATATTTCGTAACTATGATAAACTTAACATTAAATTTACATTAATTTGTTTTTTCTTTTGGTTCCATTGAAGTCCAAATAAAACCACTATAATCATTGAGTTTTGATTCAGTTAGAGGGTATGGACTTTTGCTATCCTTGTAGTAATCCGATGGGGCGTGCATTACAAATTCCATGTAATCCAATTTACGAGGCAAATCTTCTTCTGGACCTAAAAAAAACAATGATTATTCTCAATGTTCTTACAATAATAATAATGAATATTTAGATGGCATTTAAAAGATACCAAACTACACTTAAAATTGTATTTCACACAGCAAATCATGCAACCTTCCAAATCACTGAGATATTAAAAAAAATGAACACCATCAACTTACCAATGATATATGTGGCAGGGTCAAACCCCTGTTCAGGCGGTGGACTAGCCCTAGTCGGTAGTAACCAGGTTATAACTGCACTTTTCTCGCAGTACTGGTCAGTAAGGAAACCTCGGATCTGAGCATAGTATGTTCCACCTTCAACATCTATCATTGAAACTATATCACCTACTTGCATATAACTACCCTGTAAATAATGGAATATTTTCATCATTATTATTGCCATACGGTTAACAGTGTGCTCCTAAAGACTCGCTTAAAGAATATTTTGCCAATTGACAAAGTATTAATAATTAATTCAGTTTCTATATCACTTATAAGCCGATGGGCTCGAAACTAGTCGGTACTGACACCGAGTTGCATGTGAGTTAAGCCGTTTTATAAGTGATATAGTGAAATGTCTCACGAAAGTTTTAATAATTTAAGTAACTGAAAAGTCTATTAGGCTAATGTTTTACAAAATTTCTTAGTAGTATTACACAGGCTTATCTTGTTTTGCCACCTGGGGAGAGTTAGGGTGAGCTAGTGTTGATTTAGACTTATTTCTTGATGGTTGTACAATCCTATATGTATCTCTTAGATTAATATGACAATGTAAAAGTTTTTGTGTTACCTTATAAAATATAGAATCGCTGGTCACTACAGTAGCGGTAGCCGTTGGTGCCTTTAATGGCTGTCGTTTAAAAATGCTTCTCCGACCTCTTCCCCGCGGCGTTGTAGTTTTAGGAAACGGTGCTGGAGTTTTTGACTTGTATCGTGTCGCTCTAGTACTCTTTCTTGTACCTTTCCCTGTAGCTTTGGCGGGCGTAGATTCGTCAGCCTTCCCGTTCTTTCCTTCGTTATCTTTATCTTCTATTTTCTCATCGCTTTCAGTTTTCGTCACTGAAGTGTCTGCCTTAGATTCCTTTTTTACGGTATTCGATAAATGACATTCATTACATATTTGTCCATTCTCCGCGCTTCGCCAGAGTAACGAATCATTGGTGTTACACTGTACGCACACCGGTTTAGGCATTTCAGTGTGATTTCATGTAATTTTTAATTTATAAAACTTTAATTTTCATAATAGAATCCCTTTGTTGACACTTCTAACTTCTACAAGAAACTTTGTTGAAGTTTTTGAATTCGATTCTAAGTCGATTTTCAGAGACGTTGACAGTTGCGAAACGTTGATCGCACTAAATTGATTAAAATGTTAAACATTTTCCGATTAATGCGAGTGATCTCATGTTAATTTATTTAAGAAAATTAATTTTTAAATTTGATTTAGAACGTTTTTGTTCAGTTGAATTAAGTTCAAATAACCTTCATTTGTAAAAATCGATTCTTACCGATAACGATTTATGGACAGTTTGAGGTTATGGGTTGTTAGATCATCGAAAGGGACGCAAGGATGTAGTGTCTGACGTTTGCGTTTCGTTTAACGTTTTTAATCGAGTAACACATTACACTATTGCTTATTTTATTAATGCAAATTATTAAATGATTGAATGATAATTAGCAGATTACTCCAAAACAGTTTAATGGATATGGATGAAAACATTCATTCAGATAGATTAAGTCTGCAATACCGTATAGTCAAATATGTAGTTATAGAATACTTAACTTTAATTAGTGTGTATGAAATGGCGGAAAAAGCTAGCAATAGATTAATTTTGAGTGATTAAAATTGCCCTTTTCTTTTAGTGTTTACACATTACGCTTATATTATTCATATTTAATCTTTTTATCATGTTGCCATAAACAATGGTAAATCATAAGGAATATCTGATTGAAGACGGGATGTGATTGTAAGGTTACAATAGAATTATTTAAATGTTTCCGTCCATGGCTTAATTCGCGGTCTATCATCGCCGTCATTAGACCAAGATTATCTTTATTATAATTGATGCATTAACATTGATCTGACCATTTGTACGTGTTTATAATGATTATCTAAGATGTATAGGAAATAAATGATTTCTTGAACATTGAAATAATTGACTGAATTAGCCATTCAATTTTAATTTTTAGTATTGAGGCAGATAAGAAAATACAGAACTAATTAAAAAGGCATTATGCACGAATTTGTATCCCATAATAGGTATTTATACTACAAACAAAGAGGTTTTAACATCTATTGTTTGTTTGTTTTTTTTTTATAAAAAATGTGAATAATAAGGACTGGCAACATAATTTCTTTTTAATGAAACTAAGTCATTTTTCTGATAAATTTATTTCACAAAAGTATTAAATGGTAAAATGAATAAGTTAGGCCTTAAAACTATTCGGAATGTTTACTTAAGTACTATTAAAATGGAGATTCGAGTCATATACAATTATGGATTAATAACATTTAAAAAATGTATTTAATTGAATAATAAAAAATACAATAATGATAAACATTGATGATATATTATAAGAATTTTCTTAAGAAAGCCACCGTCGTTCATAAACATCGTCAGAAAACGTTGTTATTACTGGCAAGAATTTTCAAATTAATATTTCACAATTTCATAATGCCAATAAAAAATTTCTATTATTCTTTATTTACATGGATATTTTTAAATAAAAACAAGCACTTAAACATAATTATAAGATGTTAAGACTTAATCTATGGCAACACTGACAAACTGGCAATTTAAATATGGACGTATACAAATTAAGCGTAAAATTATTACTCTAGTGATATTTTATAGAAACTACACTCTGATTTCGAAATATCAATTAATTTTACACGATATGTATGCGTGGATATTCAGGTTAACGAAAATATTATTTAATTAAACATTGCTAATTAAATATAAAATAAAACTGTATGAAAAACTACACACAAATAATGCTATGCATTTTAAATAACAAAACAATCAAACAGCTGTACAGAATTCAAATATTTCACAACGTAATACAAATTTAATAGCAGATAAAATACCCCAGATGGCGGTATTAACTTGTTACACTTTCATCGCTAGATGGCGCTATATAGTATTTTTTTCTTAATAATTCACAACACTAAAGTAATAAGTACATCTCATTTGCAAACATGAGTTTCAGTACGCGTGACACATTTGTCGCACGTCACCCGGCAGCACCAGTGGAACTGGCAGCGACATTTCGTCTCCTCAACAGTGCGTATTGTGTTGTAGCCGCGACCGCAGCATAAAGTTTCACATCCATTCTCCCCTGAAACAAAGAAATTGTTAAAATCAAAAAACTTTAAATAATGGTTAATCATCATCAGCCTAAGATCATTCCCCATCGGTTGCCATGACGACCGGTCCTGTGACGCTAGTATCCAATGCACACTCGCAACCTTGACCAAATGTGTGCCCATTAGTCGTACTACATCTGTTACTATAGCTATATTTACCTCTAGATGTCCTGTTACAATGCCGACCGTGTGTTCCGAAGGAGCCTGAAACGGCGTCGGGCTCGCAATACGAAGGCGAAGGTTCCAGGAAGACCAGCTCCGACTTACGCGGCTGGCGGCCCACGCCCGCGTTCTGTCGGGCTCTAAAACGTTAGAGTAACATAAATTATTAAATAATGGTATCTCGCATTAATTACTTTTTATATTGCATACTGTCACTAAATAAAAATAAAAAAATAAAAACAAAATTTAACCTTCGTATGACAAGATGTGAGTGTGGGGCGTTACTGTCCGGCGGCGGGTGGAGGTTCACCATCTTAGCGCGGTGATATCGCTCTCTTAGTGCGGCGGCGACTGTCCGGAAAGGCGGCAGTGCGCGCCAGCACGTCCGGAGCGCGCACGATCCGGACACTCCATGGCACTTGCACTCGCGACGTACCAGGTCTTTCACTATCTGAAGAAGAAAGTTCCAATAAGTACCACGCACTATAAGTCGTTACTTGCTCACGTTAACAATAGTCGAACAATGGGGTTTTATTTTTAATTTGTACCCCCGCGGAGGGTGCCCTGCTGGTATATTTGATGCAGCAACCTTGGTTACCTTTAGGTTGATATTGCTCTTTAAGCTTTGTTACCATTTATAAAATACATGTACAGAACAATGGGATTCGAACTCACGACCATGTGATCGGAAACACGTGCCTATTAGGCTGTTGGCATTTCAATTTTAAACGACATCTCTAATTAAACTATTTAAACTTTCGTGAGATTTCATCCGGTGTCGAAAGCCCATCGGGTTCTCTTCTTCAGGATGATGAGAATTACACTGCACTAAAAAATAACTCCTAGCTGGACACTAGTCGATGCCGACGTCGAATGAAAACATGAGTGATGCCGTTTTATATTTAGTTCATAACGTCATTAATGTTTCGTTTTTTTTTTTTTAAATAAACACCAGTGTATTTATCTGTTGCGTGTTGAGCCACCGAAAAAAAGATAAATTCTCCGGTTTGTTATAAAACAAAACGTTAACTCGACTTTGCGTTCCCTTAATAAGATGTTACAAAAAAATTCTCAGCGGTTACTCGCTTAATAGACCCCCCTGGGCTTAATTAATTTACGCAACTGGCAATTTGCTTGTATTTTTTATTGGAATGCCGCAGCAAATGACATAGGTCTAAACGTTATTACTGTGCATACTTATTTCGTTGAACCTGCGAGCTTTTGATGATATTTAATAAATAGTTAAGTATGAGAGATGATTTACAATTGGGTTCTTTACTTTGTCCTATTAATTAAGGAAAGAAAATATTAGTTGCACATTCAACGCAATTTAGGGGTGATGAATTCCATCCCTGGTATTGCCGGATATATGACGCGCGAAAAGCTCTAAGGGAGCTCTAAGTTTGGGACTGAATCGAACGCGCGTGAAGGAAGAAAGTGGAGATTTTATTGTCGGAGATCAGAACACGTCACAAGACGCTGCGTCACTTTAGTTAATCATCATCAGCCTAAGATTGTTTACTGCTGCGTAGGCCTCCCCCATCAATAATTTCTGTAGTAATTCTCGTGACTTACAATAAGCCTTTAGATATTTGCTAAAATTCTGAATAGACGACTGGGTGGATTTGAACCCGAGTAATCTGATGTTTTTTACAATTATGCTATTGGTGCTTTAAAAGGAAAGGTGATCTACGTTCACAGAGTGAGAGACGGGCTGCGACTACGAAATAATACCAATCTTACTCACCCAAAGAGCCCCCGGTGGACTCGAAACTAGTCGGTGCCGACAACGGACGAATACACCATTGTTATACATTATGTTTATTTAAAAAAAAAACTTTAAATGGCGCTTTAACATTTAAAATCCTGTATTGCAAGTATCTTTCTTCAAAAGCTCGACTAAAGTTCAAACAAACTGCAGTAGTCATGCACAAAGTTAATAACACTCTGTACACCGGAATTACTGAGCTTTTCACTACAATCATACAACAGATATAAATGTATGATTGCTCCGACTCCATACATTCCCATACAATGTACAATTACAGTAATGTTATTCCATTTGTAACCATCAATTGAATATGTCTTTGAATTTCTTTAATGCCTGGAATCATTTCAACTGTACATATTCCATGTTATTTAGTCTCATTTCTTTAACTGCCGTTTAAATCTATTTACTGGACATCACTTGTTTGGTATTATTTAACGTCTGTTTCCACTGGAACGAAGCCAGATTCTATAGCAGTGGAGTCGTAATTTAATAATTAACATAACTGAACATTTATTTTAGTGTTAAAGTTTAAAAAAAACATACAATTTAATTACATCGAATTGCATTTATTGTGGATAAGCATTGTTTATTCGACTTTATCATTGTCTAAGGAATCATAGAAAAGGATGGAAAGGAGCCCTACGAATATATTGTCTTTGTATCAATATTTAATCATATTTATGTACGCAATTGTTTCGGCATTTATTTGTTTATACCATTTTAAATATGGAATCTTTCCTGTTCATTATATTTGAAGCAGTAATTGGCAAACACAGACTGTCCTACTCTCACGTATGCAGCGACATCTACCTCGCTCACCTTCCTGCCGACTCTGTTGTTGTGTAGGTTCATAAGGCTTCTTGCGTCAGACTCCAGTTCCCTGGCGTCGAGGAACCGCCGGGCAAAGCGCGCGCCGTACGCCGCCTCGCCGCACCCGCCCCACTGGAACTGTTCTGACGGTCCTGTCATTCTTCTCCTGTACAAAAAGTTTTATGATCATCATCATTTTATTTTTTATTTTTTGTCCATTTAGTAAATGTATGGCGAAGGCAAGTTACTGGAATAATGGACGAAGGTTATTCATTTCTTGATTATTATGTAATGGTACATGAACTGTCATTTTGAAAATTCGAAAATTGCTTGTGTAATTGATGACCACTTTTTGTTCCGCTTTGAGTTCCCCACTCGAACGAACCCAGAACTAATTTTAATATAACGCAATAGATTTGCAATTGTTTTAACCGATATGCCGTCTTAAGTTACGTCTATAATCGATTTAATTGTTACATTGCCTCATTTCTATTATTAATTCCGGGGAATTTCACCATTCAGCGCCAAAATAGCGTAACACAAATAGGCACAAGAAAACTGAGGCTTAAAACCTGTTGAGTATACATTTGTTGGTCTTGTTAAAAATGAACGTACCTATTGGAGTTGCAATGACAGGCGGGTAGGTCGCCGCGCGCGCAAGCTGCGCTCAGCGCGTGCGTCACCCCCGCCGACGTTATCGCGTACGTGAACGCTGCTTCCCGAGTCGCTGGGTAACAAAATATATTTATTACAAAATATATTATCATCTACATTAACAACATCTATACAGGAAGTTGTAATTTTACATGTCATTACACAATTTCTCACAGTTACACATTTTATAATCATTACACATTTTCTAATGATAACATTACACAACTTCTCACACTATTATAATATACGACAATGATTGACATCGAATCTCAGCAATTTGCAAATAATTAGATAGTTCGATCTAGTTCTCATATAAATAACACCGTCGTAAGAAATAGACAGCTCATAATTTAGAACGTCCGAGAAAATCCGTTGCGATCATGTCAGATTAAAACGTCACCTCTATACGTTGGTTAATCTATGGTCTTACATTTATAGTATTTTATGGCTTATTTGATAATTTTGTGAAAGAAGATTACAAGAAGATTTGAGAACTTAAATTTTGAATATTTTTTTTTAGTAGATTTTTGTTAATTTATATAACTAGGCTTATGCTAGGATATGGTTTACAATAGTCGAATGTCGGGATTCCAACTCACGACCACGTGAGAGGAAATCAGTTCCCGAAACAAAAGAACTGCGTAAGAAGGCCACGCGTTCTTCCACAATATGTTCTCCATCTATTCCAAATTTCATTTCTATCTATGGAACCGTTCTGGAGATATCTTCTAATAAATATCCATCTTGCTATACATCATTTCTAGTATAACGAAAATTGATGGGTATTGTAGAAAAATATATGAATACGGTTGCTTTTTGACTCTATAAAAAGCAGATGTTCTCAATATGTGACGCTTGTATTCCTGCCGCGTGACAAGACCTCTCTTGCAGTTGTGTTATTATAATTATAGTCCAGTACAGTACAGTTTAAAGTCTAATCTATCGTGTCATTACAATTGCTTACAATCTAAACGTTACTAAAGTTACATTGACATATAAGACATTGACTTTTATACAAGACAGTGTATGCGGTCACAGAACATTTATCATGTAACACAAGAGTGACATTAACGTGTCAATTAGTACATAAGACGATGTAATTATGTACAATGACTTATGCGTTATGATAATTTTATTATTGAATCGTAATGCGTGGGATTCTAAAGGTTTAGTTAACATTCGAATCTAGTGTAGATTGTTAATAGATGGCTAATTCGATAATTCCCCTACACCTCAGTTAAATAATGAACTCTTCTTAAACGGCTAAAATAATTCAGGTGTCATTTAGGTAGTACTTACTTCGTCGGAGTAAGTTAGAGTCAATTGAGTATACAGAATTTTTTAAATTATTAAAAACCTATTTGTAAGTGTAATGTAAGAAAATATGTCTGTTTCACATCGTCGTCAGCTTTTGTCTGCCCACTGCTGGACATAGACCTTCCCTAATGCCTTCCACAGCATACTGCTGTCCTCCTTCCGCATTCAACGATTTCCCGCTGTTCCCTTGAGATTGTATATTGAATACTGTATTAATTTTGGTTGCTTCAAGTGTCAATCGACAGATGTCACCAGAGGGCGCGCGGAGCAGTTTTGATACGATTGTATGTAGTATTAGAAAGCTGGTAAATTCTCCCAAAATCTGCGATGTTGCATAGTTTTTTTTACAGTAGTTCATTTGTTATATGTCAAGAATAATAATTCTGTTAATGAACAAGTCAATGAGTTTTAAAATTTGATATACATGTTTCGGAAGTTACTTCGAGTCGTAATGTAATCAACTTGTTATTCTAATTTGACGTTGATTAAATAATTACATATTTAATGATCGATGTCAATTTGTGGGCGTAAAAAATTACACAAAAAACCAACTAGCCAACAAAAAAAAAACACGAGTCAATTTGTAAACAAAATGTACCCGAGTTAGACAGTCTCGTATAAAACCGATCGTCATTTGTTTGACAGTTCTAAATTTAAATGTTAAAAAAAGAACAGTTTTTTTTTTCAATTTGGCTCTATCTGTAAAACAAAATCATCAAAAAGAAAAACAAAAGCAATTAAAACGTCCGACACGTCAACTAAAAGAAACAAAACAGGCGCGATATCACACCCACGTCGTGATTTATACGAAGGGAACTAATTGACTTGTGTTGGTATTGTGCAGGGCTGTTCAAATAAAATAAATTGTAGGTCGCATAACTAGTATAGAAAATAAATGCTACAATTAGATTTATTGATTCTTTACATTTATTGATAACTATATTATTACCGTCCTGACTCCACCCGTGGGAGACAGATCATCATTAGCCTTTGTCTGCCCACTGCTGGACATAGGACAGCTTACATCCGCAAAATAATACCAATCCCATTCACCCTAAGGGCATCCGTTGGTTCGTAACTAGTCGGTGCCGACAATGGATGAAGACGTGAGTATTCTTACATTTAGGTTATTTATATATTGGTATTTTTTATTTTCAACAACGTTATACTTGATTTTTACCTTGACATACAAAAGACATCAACGATCACTTAAACATAACTTACATTAAGTTACGTTGAACGTCGACTTCATTGCAAACAGTATTTTTTATCGCAACCAGTGTATTGTTGAATTGTAGATTTAAATTAGTCAGTAAGATGCCGAAGTTCAAAATCTGTCGATGATTTGATATAGTCAGTGAGCGACGGGCCACGAACGCGCTATAGTACCAATCCCACTCACCCTAAAGAAGAGCCCGCGATGGGCTCGAAACTAGTCGGTACTGACACCGATTTACTCGTGAGTTAAGCCGTTTTATAAATAGTATAGTGACTAGATATAGGTTGGTTTGTACTGCAAAAAAAGTGTCCTTTACGCACTACTACTCTTGCAACACCGAGGCTAGAATACAGACAAGATTCCTTCAAGGCCAGGAACGTCTCCGGTTCCTTTCGTGTTGAGGTCATGGGCATCGGATTAAATACGAGACGATCCGGTGCTCGTTTGTCTTCCCCTAAAAAAAACGAGGTAAGTCACTTGTTTTATCATGTGACATTGTAAACAAGAAAACATCGCTTTCAATAGTAATCAACCATTACACTGTTTTACAGAAAAAAAAAGTTCATATTTTGTCCAGAATAGGATTAAAAAAAACTCAACAAGAAATGTCAAACGTTTGACGTTAACGTGTTGTAATTCTAAAGAGGTTAGATTAGAATGTGTCAAGTATACTATTTTTTAAAACAATTGCTGTATTTGTTTTGCAGTGTACAGTACTAATATATTTAATATATGAATCGGTGCAAGATTGTGCTACGTAATATCGAAATATCTTAATTGATTTGGATGAAATTTGGCTTACTTAATTGTTTTTTCTGCCGATGAAAAATTACGTTTTCGGAATCATTATAGAATATAATTTGGTTGTAAAGTTATTACCTTCTTACTCTAAAAAGTTATACCTATGGGGCTGTTCAAGTATTACGTAAGCACTATAGGGGGCGAGGAGCCTTTGCTGTGCTTATTTATAAAGATAGGAGGGTGGGAAGAGTAGATGGTTATGTCAGCTGTGGTTTTTTTTTTATTATTTTACATATATTTCCAGCCTGCACATTGTATAAGCTTGAAAACTAAAGAAAACGAATTATACTTCTGCAAATGAATATTAAAAAGAAATAGTACATAGTAGAAAAAAAAATAAAAACTATAAAACTAAAATAAATATATAAAAAATAAAAAGAAAAATTAGTAGAAAAAATCATATATAAATGTGTAACCAAGGGACGTGTGGGGCAGGGGAGAGGGCGGTCAGAGCTTTGCTTACTTTTGCTGAAAAGGGGGCGGGGGGGGGTGAATAATTTTAGTGAATCTGCTTACATAATACTTGAACGGCCTCTATATGAGTCATATTTATAGTGAATTGTTTGTTTAATTCCCGACGCGTTAATTGACGGACAGGTTGAAGCGATTCCCGGAGGGCTGTCATATTGCTTTCATACCGACGTTTTACGATGACATATTGTTGACCAATTAGGGTTGTCAAAAATAAATGTGACATAATATCAAATTTTTGTGTCAAATTTATTATATAAATTTAGAGGAAGACCGAAGGTTGTGTATGAGCTGACAGAGATGTATGGAGTACATACTATGCCGACCTTACGTTGGGAAACGGGCAGGTCCATGATGATTTTAGATAACTATTAATTTGAACTATCTTTGGTTTAAACTTTAAACTGCACGTTGGAGAAATGGCAGTCATCCAAATGTTGAAGATGGTTAACGGTGTGTTGTGTCTTTAACAGAACTGAATTATTCCTACAAATTTACTTTACAAGTTGACTTTAAGTAGGTCGTTATATAAAACAGAAGAATAACTTTAACATAAATTCAATTTAAATCATGTTACTGCCAACCCTATATTGTGAATTGATTTAAGCGTACACGAGGTAGCCATTGAAATGTTTGTATAAACAGAGTACGGGATACTCTGTACGTTTATGGCTCAATGCGGTTAGTTTATTTGTTGAGAGTTTGAGTGGAGATATTGAGTGAAGTTTGACGTTTGATTGATATGAGATTACGATACTAATGTTGGATAGTTGTTTGTATGTAAATGTATGTTTTATACAACGTTATAGAGACTGAAAATAGAAACCGTAATAAACGTTCTTACAATATTTTAGTGACTTAATTGATGAGTTAAACGAGCTACAGGCAGTTGTAATTGAACAGTAGAACTGTACAATTAAAATTTACGTGTAAATATAAAAAATTTGCTATCAATTAAATTGTACAGTTTTCGGTTTTGTTTACATGTGTAAATTTTAATTGTGTATCGACTGTTAAACAAAAACTGTACAGTTAAGCGAAGTTAACTGCCTTAAGTTTAAACACTTTACTTTTTTAAAGGAAATTTTTAAGGATATAAACCTTTTACTGTTTTTAAATGTAAGCAGGTTTAAAATATATGTTGTTATTTGTTTATATAAAGAATTTAATTTACATAAAAATAATGTAAGGTAGAGTTAATATATCTACTGTAAAAGTTAAATGTACTGTTGAATTTACACAAAACAAATGAACATAACATAATTAGAATAAAAATAATGTCGACATTCAACAAGGTACATAGAAATAATTTATAACGTTATATAAAATTAATATATAACTTACAAACTACAATTACATTGTCTTTATGCAAATATATAAACAATAAATTATTGTAAAATGTCTCTACGTAAATAAAGGTTCAATATTATGGTCGCGAATCAATGATATCTGCGTGTATCGATGACTACATGATTAATTGTGATTAATACGTTTAACCTATGACAGAAGGGGACAGAATAACACTACATGATACAGTATGTTCCTATTTTAAAAAACAATAATTTTATATTGCATTAAATATGGCAAGAGACAAGGGGCTACAGATGTAGTGTGATTATATTTTCCATCGGGAAAACTCGGTTCTCTATCGGAATACGATGACACCCGAACTGTCAATGGATGATCGTATTAAATGAGTGACCTTTTCATTTGCATTAATATTGAACTTTATTGTTTAGTGTCAAATGTCAAAATAAATAATGTCATTCTCTAAGATTGGCAGTGGAGCTGTTTGAGATAGCACAAGAAATACGAATTTTTCCGAAAAATTACGAAGGACCGTACTGTTTCACTATATACGTATTTCATTAAATAATAAAATGGCCGATGCTACTGTACATCTCGCTTTCGGAAGGACTCTAAGTCGTAATCGTTTAGAAATACCGCCGGATTACACTGAATGACGCCATTCATGCAGCTAATTCAAAGATATGTGTGAAGTCAACCAACACGCACTGGGCCAGCGTGGTTGACTATTGCCTAGTCACCCCTAATAATAGGGTAGGCTCCGAGCCCCTCGGTGGGGACGTATAGTGAACTGATGATTATGATATAAAAAAATCAAAGTGAGATTTGAATGCAGCCTGTATTAAGAAGGCCAACACGCAGCAAGGAAGATTTAAGCGAATATCCTTTTTAATTGAATTTATCAGTATAATTAAAACTTATGTGTACAAGGAAATCTGATAACTATACAATTTAAGTGTTACAATGTTTCTCAGATACATTTATTTCAACTGTACAGTTAGATTGTGCAACTAAGAGTGAAGATGTGAAGCCGATTTTGGAATCAAAAGAAAAATAATACAATATTTTTGGAAGGCGTTGGGAAAGGCCTGTGCCAACAGTGGGCAGACAAGGGCTGATGATGATGATCTGCGTGGTGTAAGTAATCATTTTGCTGTATTATATAATTTAATATGGTTATAATTATTACATCATAATGACAAAATTGATTGTTACACTTCAGTTAAATTAGCATAAGTTGAACTAAATTCAAGAATATAGTGTTACACTGTCTTAAAAGTTTCCGATTTACTGAGACATTGCAAATTGAACGGCAAACTTGGTTATTACGCAGTTCAGAGTTCAGTGAAGTTTTAGAACAAATCAAATCCCGAAAGCTATAAACCAATATATATAAAGTAGTCAAATTAATGAAGTATATCCTTAGATAAAGACTAAATTTAAATTCTCAAACTTTTTTCACTGTCATAATACAAGATAAATTTAATCTAAAAATTAAATAAAAAATTGTCATCGGTAATACTGGTGAAAGATTGAACATTGTTGATACATGAAGCAAATGATTGCAACGTAAAGACATTTTTCGCGCCCCTACCGTGTACTAAGGTTATGACGAAATCTTAAATGTTAAAGGATATTGAGACCAAAATGTAATTTGTGTAGAAAAAAAGTTTGTCGAATAGAGTAAGGGTAAGCTAGTTGGCGGTCGATTACGGTCAAGGTTCTGTTAGATTACAAAAGCGGAACCGAAAAGTTGCGTGGTATCTTAACATATACCTACATTGTGTGCTATATCTTAAAATGGAGAGCAGGTTCTACAACAATTTTGCTAGCTACAAACAACTAGAACATTATTGCATTTAAATAATGATTTGCCCCTTGTAACCAAACACTTTAACTTTTAACTGTACAGTTGAAACGTGTGTATGCAAAATTGTAACCGTTTCTAAAATTGTACAGTTTTCAGTTCTGCCAATAAAAGCACAGTTTAACTGAATATTCAGTTAAAGTGAACGTCTATAGCAGGGTTTGTAATGATAAAATATTATTTATCTCTTTGTATTAAAAATAATCTATGTGAAAAATGTAACCGACAATTGAATTATATTTATCATTAATAATTGAAAAGTAAATCATAAATTGACATGGGTCCGTAAATAAGTTCGGATACCGATGGAACCTTAATTTCGAAGGATAATTTATTCCGCACTGACCATTATCGAACAAGGTCTAAGCCAGCTAATACCGGTCGCACAATTAGTATCGTAAATTGATTATGGAATACAAATTTGTATCTTGTAAGGGTTTAAAATACAATGTTTGAAATTTAAACTTTAAAATTATTATATTTTATTTTGTGAACTTTTTTTATAAGAGAAGGTGGCAAACGAGCGGCGGGATCACAAAGGCGACCATCGACGCCCTTGGACTCTTGCAATACCAGAGGAACCACAGATGCGTTGCCGGCCTTTGAGAGAGAGGTACGTTCGCTTCTTGAAGGACGCTTAATACCGTTTTATCTTTATAGAAATTTTATGGTGATATTTTTGAATTATCTGTGTGTAAATATAAAATAGTGATGGTTATATAAAAGTACGTAAAGCTTGATTTGTAACGTTACATTCTCGCAGCGCTAGGAATATTATGATAATAATTTTATAGTTGCGCTGTAACTACCGACTGGAAGAAGACATTGATACTTATCGTAATTCATGTAGATGGGAGTGCCTCTAACAATAATAGAGCCTTTATAAGATATAAATTTTAATCATTTCTATAAATCAGACGTCTGGGATGGAGCTACGCTGTATTATTAGCAAATTCTTAGGATACTCAATGATTAATAATTATTATTCACTAATTTCAAGTCTTCGTTCAATTTATAATTTAACTATTTACTATTATAGGTATACATTGTTAAATTTGTTGACTGTGCTTATATAATATGTATTTTTAATCGTATTCATCATCATAATTATCAGCCTAATGTAGTTCACTGCTGAACGTAGGCCTCCCCCATCGATTGCCATGATGACCGGTTCAGTGCCGCCAGCATCCAGTGCACTCCCGCAACTTTGATCAGGTCATCGGTCCATCGTGCGGGAGGCCTACCAACGCTGCGTCGACCTGTCCGTGGCCGCCATTCCATGGCTTTTAAGCCCCATCGGTCGTCTGTTCTGCGGGCAATGTGGTCGGCCCAACGCCACTTAAGGTTTGCGATTTTTAATCGTATTAAATACATAGAATTACAATTATAACGTTTTTTAAATTATATTATTTAATAACAAAAACTAGACATGACTTAGAATATCAAATGTCTAATTGTGACACTGAGCAGATTAAGTTATTAAAATGATTTCGAGGTGTTCTTTCTGAAGACTATAAGTTCAGGATTGATGTTGGTCATACCACACAGTGTGGTAAGAACGTCTTATTCTGTCAATAGAATTGGATTAAAAAGTTGACTATAAAAACATTGTTATTATTAGTACATGAGTTTTATTATGAAGCCTATATAACATCAATTAAATCATTTTTTCATGTAAGTTATATTTATTTAATATGTAACAATCAACAAAAAAAGATACTAAATGTATCGTTTTAAGAAATACACAACTCATGCGTATTTTATATGACGCCAAATATGTGTATAGACAGCCTAAAAGGTTTCGTCTGCAAGTTCTCAAGTGCTGACAAAAAGTGGGATATACGAAAAGAAAAATAGCTCGGAGGAGAAGTTGAGAAAAAAAAAGTATAATTTGATATCTGTAACAATGCCGTCTGGCGGATGTTCAGCGTTGTTATATCATTCTTGCTTTTATATCATCTCGATTGGTTTTGATTTCAAGGATCGATTGCCGACTCGTCTTGTATCTATGTTACACTTTTATAATGTAAAGAGTTTAATAAACACGACGCTATATATTTGAGTTTACAATGTTTTATTACAGATAAAACAAAAGAAGGAAACAATTGACTAAATATAAAGAGACAAATTTCATATTCCGAGATAAATATATATAGATGGACAGTGTGTGTGTGTGTGTGTTGTGCAGACAAAGGACGATGACGATGATAATACTAAAATTATAATGATGCCGATAAGTGGGCAGCCACTGTTTAGCCTACCCCAATTTTATTATCATTCATATTTATTTTATAAACATATTGTATTCATTACAACTTTAGCATTTGTGTGACGTAATTATCTTAATTATTAATTTCTAATAGCATTTGTTACATGAAATGGTATGATACTGTTATCAGTCATTTACTTCATAATTATTAATTAATGGTATTTTATTTTCTCATTTCGCAGAAAAATAATATAATTTAACCCACTGTTTGAGTTTTAAATGGCTCTATCAATATTTTTTTTCACAAAGGTTCTGGATACAAAACTGAACAAAATATTCTGTCGACGTCAACACATTTGGTTTCTTTATCTGCTAATAAATTTGATTGTTTGAAAATCTATTAAACACAGAAAACAACAGTTAACATTCTTATAATAAATAGCTACAAATGTAATTACTATATGTACATACTTACAGAATAAGAAGTAGCGGTATTTTAAATCCCAATAAGAGGTAGAAGAACCATTTTCAGTATTCGGTGTTAAATCCAATTCGGAACAACTACACTTGATCAACTGTTTGCAGTTATATTTTGCATTTCGCAGAGAAAGCCGAGAGCTGCACAGCTATTTGCTAAACAAACACGAAATTAAAGTTTCATGCCGAAGCCGGGCGTTACTGGCGGAGGCGGAGCGGCGAAGCGCGCAGGCGACGGGCGTCGGCGCCACCTGTCGCTGGGGCGGGCGGGGCAAGGGCTACGCGTCCGTCGTCGACGGCAGCTCGCTCGCGACTGCGGGCGCCGGGGCTGAGCCGGCCCGGGCACGTGGGCCGCCGGGCGCCGGCCGCCGCCCAGGTGCACCTGTACCCAAGCGCGAGCTTCCCTACCCCCTGCACACCGGCAAAATACCCCAGATCGTCCATCTCCCGCCTCCCGGGCCCCTCGCGCCGACGCCCCCTGCCAGCTGCCAGCGCCCCGCGGCCGCCCGTCCGCCGTCCCGCGCGTTTCACTCCAGCCAGCGTTCGTTGCCGCCGACGCACACTTCTTCCCCTTTGCACACTTTTGCGCCTCGTCTGCCAACTTCTTACATTATTCGATATACTCAAACTACACTAGGATATTATATATTTACCACCAGGTGTTAATAACAATAAATATAAATGCAATGTAATAATGGATGTACAAATGTGAAATGTAAACTCTAAAACGAATGCTGATTTTGAATAATGTAAACATATGCACGTAATGAGCGTGCAGCACGGCCGGGTGTTTGTGGGCGGCGCTTACCATATGTATGTCGCGCTTAATCGTAAAAGCGGAGTAACTGCTTCAACAACTTGAAATATTTTAGTGCTACGAGTTCTACAAATTTTGCTACGGCTACCATAATCCTTGCAATTGCATATTTAATTTATAGAATGTAACAACATAAAACAGTACGTGAGACGTACATTTGTTTTGTTTCACATTGAAATGTTATAATTTTAATTGAATTGTAAAATAATTGGGATTACAAACTACTAAATACGATGTGTTGTCGGTATATATTAATCATTTATAAATATTGAATGTTCAAGTTGTTTTCGAGTCACGTTTTGAATAAAAATTACTTAAGCGTGGAACAAAGCGCGAGGAAGCGGCCAAAGCGTCCCACGCTCGCAGTTTTCGTTGCGAGACGTACGCCCAAGAAAACATTAGCTAAAGCCCGGGGCTGTATGAAATTAGCTGCTTAATGGGAAAATCCCCTCGCGGCTGCTCGCTGTTGGTCAAATACGAAGGAGATGTATGTACAACATTTATTATTTCGATAAAAATATTGAGTTTTTGTTTACTACGTTTTTGGAATGAATTTCTGTTACAGTATTTTGTAATATGATACGTTCTAGATTCAAAAAATAATTGGTTTCAAACTGTAATACTTAGAACAATGTTTGTATTTTCTGTACGTGTAAAAAAAAGTTTGATAATTAAGGCAAGGAGGAGGGGATGAGAAGAGTATTGATCCTCCGGACACCCCAATCAGCATTTATAGTGAGAAAGCACAAATACTTTTACCTCACGTCGAACGCAACGTTGCACTGTGCAATTAGTCGGACATGTTGTAAAAAAATGACACATTTTTTAAAAACAAGTATGCAAGAAAGAATAATCAAGAAACAACAATAAAATCTATAACGCAACACAGATTAAAAATAACTTAATTGAATAGAAACATAACATTTCTACGTAACGTTTCCAGACTAAATTGTGAACTAATAAATTTCGACCGTTAAAAGGTTTTAGGTAGGTACTTAAATGGAATTCTCTTAGTGCGTTTGAATAGAGTAAATTAAATTCATGATCAAAATGAAATCGAATATTAAAGACGAAAACTCTATTTTACCTTATAAATAAAACGCGCCAGTCTATTCGAAGTACTTTGTAGAATGGATTATTTTAAAAATGGAATATTGTAACAAAGCAGTGTGCATTTATTATTAAACGAAATCCTCTCCCGGGTTATTGGTAGTGTGAGTCGGCGATCATCCGGGTCTGACCTATGACCGATACACTGAGCTATAAAACTTTTGTCTGAAGATGCCTTTATAATAAATTGCTTTGTTCATTCTTATAGAACGATAAATAGGTTAATTTTCAATGGTACAGAAATATGTTGTTATTTAAAAATAAAACAATTTTAACCAACATATGAAACAAGTGACAATCAAGATCGAAAACAAATGACGATACAAAAGAGATTTGATAATTAAGAAAACAAAACAAAAGTAACAGTTGAACATCGAACATAATTCTACATAGCATCAGATCCCTACTGATTCCATTATATATATTATAATTAATTAAAACTTTGGAACGAAATTAAAATTTTTTAATATGAATAAAATTTTATTAATACCCCTACCCAATGACCTAGTTTGATCACTCGGGCACGTGGAGCGTGCAAGAGGAATTAAAATCATTCAAATTGAAATTATAACGAGCAAATGAGTTGACACTAGCCGCGAATAACAGATAACAGACCTTAATTAAACAATGAGCTGCAAACATAAATAAACATAACTTTCACTCAAAAGTAACAAACTCCGGTAAAAATGAAATCATCGAATTATACGTTGTTACGTATGTGATGTTACCTGTTATGCTTACAAGTCCTTTATTTACATAACTTAGATTAGTAATGTAGGTAACCATGTTAAAGAAACAACATACTTACCTATAACCTAGACCTAACACTTAACGTTTACGTTTTTGACATATAAACTTTATGTAGATCATTCAAACGAGCGCCTACGCAATTATTGATAAGAGGCCGGTAATGTTTGACTGATTTAATTTTTTTTTAATTTACCATAAAAGTTTCTTTATTATTATGGATTTTTTATTACACTCCATGTATTGCATCTCATTAAAATCGCCATAAATTAGAATTTAAAATGATTATTCTAACCGTATCATTCGTAGCACCCACTCATTTCGACGTTCTGTAAAACATAAAATTGTCTTAACTGTAGGCTACGAAGTCTGCTACGGTTGTAAAAGATATCGGTTAACTGCAACAAAAAATATCATCTTAAACATTATTTTCTTATGAAACTAGTGTATTCTTACATTAAGGAGAATATTTATAAACAAACATGTAAGGTAATTATGTAATAATATATATCCGCAGCAGAACCAAGGTTACATTGCCCGAAGAATCGCAAACCTTAAGTGGCGTTGGGCCGGCCACATTGCCCGCAGAACAGACGACCGATGGGGC
>JAODUI010000018.1:1010501-1020665 GCA_027563995.1 Papilio gigon | reverse complement strand
CAGCGTGGTTGACTATGGCCTAGTCACCCCTAATAACAGGGTAGGCTCCGAGCCCCTCGGTGGGGACGTATAGTGAGTTGATGATGATGATGATGATGATGATTGTCTCGTGGTCTCGTCCACTCAAGACGTACGAAACGTTCAAGCGACTTTTAAGCTGGAACACCGCGAAAGGACGCGTCTGTACATTTAATAAATCAAATATTATTTGATTGTTAATTAAGGTTTTTACTAAGATGATTGAGAGGTACATTGTTTAGAAATGTTTACTTGGTGCTATATTAAACAAAATAGTATTATTAACTCTAACATCTTTATATTTGACATACCTATTTATTCATATCAAGCATAGATATAGACACACGAACATTTAAATAGTATAATACCAGATCAAATTACAATGTATTTGTAATTTAAAACAACGAACATTGAGTAATTAAATAACTATCTTTCGTGAGACATTTCACTATATAAGGGTGAGTGGGATTGGTACTAGAGCGCGTTCACGGCCCGTCCCTCACTGAGCACCACTCTGAAGAGCCTTATATAGGCTTAAAACTAGTCGGTACCGACACCGATTTACAAGTGAGTTAAGCCGTTTTTATAAGTAAGAATATTTAGTACATTTTATTACTTGCTCCTTTCCTTTTCATTTAAGTACACCTTTAACAGCTTTCATTAGTCATTAAGTCCCTTTGTGTTGATTAATGTTAAGAAATCTTCAATAAGCGACTGTCAAATGACTGAAGCTAATATTTTCAATGTATATATTAAAGTTTTAACTAGAACACCAACATTGTCATCTGTATGTTGTACGTCATGTTACTTAAAACGCACGCTTTGATCAATTTGTTATACATTATAGTTGTACTATATCTAGTCAAAAGTGTAAAATAAATAACCTTATTCAATTGTTTTTTGTTTTTTCTCCCCACTTTTAAGGTAACTGAAACTAATGAATGTCGATGGATCATTTGTTAAGCTTATAACCAGACCGGACAGTACACGTCCATGGTTCGATCCCGTAGTCGTTCGCGGTGTTCCACTCCAAAAAATTGTTTATACGCAAACTCCGATCCTTATCACAACTTAAAGAATGATAAGCACAAAAACTAGGATAGAAAAAAGCAATTAGTCGTCTTCCTACTCATACCACTAATCGACTTTTTTCTAATCAACATATTTAAAAACAGCATCCTATTGGCTATTGTGCTCTCGTCCACTCAATACATACGAAACGTTCAAGCGACTGCAGCTATTTAGGTGGAACACGGCGAACGGACGCGTTGATACATGTGTGTGTTTTTAAATTTCGAAGTTTACAGTGGAGAAAAACATCGTGATGCCTGCACATATCTGAGAAGCAATTCAAAGTGTGTGAAGTCAATGCACTGGGCTGTCATTGATTATGACCTAGTCACCCCTATGAGGTAGGCACCGAGCCTGCATTGCTGAATTGACGAAATAAAACAACGAGATTAAAAAGCGCACAATTTATTTTGTATTCATTATATATCCAGTAGGTCGCATTTTACGAATTAACGTAATTAGTGTGGGTTGCCACGGACGAAACAATGAAGTACTCTCTCATTGAATGGGAAATAAAGAAGTACATCTGATTGTTTCAGTGGAAACCTACGGTTTTATAAACAGCACGAATTAAACATTATATAAACTTGTTGTTATAGATTTATAATCTATAGATGAAGTGTTTCATACAAGTTTGTTGTTTGATAGTGTACGATGATTAGTGTGGTTAGGTCGAGGTATCTGCTTCAAAAAATATTAGTTTGCTTTTTAAAATCGCATTCAAAGTGAACCTTTAATTTATCTTCGGCTGCAACTGACGTACGGAGGACGCAAGAGGTTTTGCTGAAAACCAGCGTTCATACCCTCTTGAGTGTAAACAAAAAGGCTATACGAAGGTTCTATCTGTAAAAAGAGTCGATTTTATAAATGTCACTATGTATTGTAAATGACAACACTGAAACTTCAATAAAAGGCCGTTTTTCGGCTCAGTTTTGTACTCTATATTAGGCATCTATAGATTATACATATATACTTTAATATTTTTAAAGTCGCTATAAAATCGAAACACTATTAAATCTACGTTAATACTAAAACTTCAATTTCTCTACGCATTCTCCTAAACTTAATAAATAATTAGATTTAACTAGAATAAGAGAAGGGAAAGCGAATTTTTTTAAAAATTATATCAAACTATTTTTGCTTACCAATAATATAAAAATCAACGCCATCTTACGGAAAAGTACGGAACTAATGTTACAAAGTCGATTGCAGCGCCCCCTGGCAAGGATTTTTATATTCTTTGTTAAGGCGATCCAAGGCAAAATCATTACGTAACAAATGGCTGTTAGATTATCAAAAAGAACACGTACAAAATGCGTCTGTTAGAAATTCGAAATCTGTGGCACACACATTTTTTTTTAATCAATTGTCTATAAATTACATTAGTTAATTTATATCTAGAAGGAAAGGGATTATTTATCCAGGCCACATACGAGTTAATGTTTTTTTTTTAATACGTAGCTTTTCTTAATAATTCACTAATATTTCTTATACCATATCAACTAAGCTATAGGTGCTACGAACCGAACCCTAAACCAAGAGATCGAATGTACTGACCCTTAACCATTAGCACTGTGACGGTGCCGCCTTCATCCGCACAAAAAAAGAAAAACGGGTCGATTTTATATACATAAGTTGTATAAGCAGTTATATAAATAAATTCAGGAACTCAGAACTGAATATGTAAAATGTACAAAAGCAGAAAACAGTACTGGCCACGAGTCTGTAGATGCATTGAAAAAAACCATTAGGCTTCTTTATTCATGTAACCGTATGTGGCCTGCATTATCTATAAATTTCTAAATTTCTAAATTTATAAAATACATTGGCAAAATTTGATCGCAATCTACAAAGTGTTGCTATATGGAAAAAAAAATACTTTATATATACAAGCCTAGTACATTGTTACCAGGATTTTTTTTTATTTTTTTACAATTTACAATAATTTAGAATTACACTACGCTGTACGTTTAACTAAGAATTCAATGTTATTTAAATCTGCAGAAACAAACGGTAGATAATGGTACATGTTGAAGCTGTGAAAGTCCAAATCATTATTTAACATTATAAAAATTTAATCGCCAATACTGTTGTGTATTTAATTAAGAAAATCTTAAAATATATGTACCGCCGTTCACCATCTCTTATTAAAAAAAACACTGGCAACGAAACAGCATAAAAAAGCCATCGTCTGCAAAAAGGTTTCATAGCGAATTAATATAAACATACTAACGTATACGTTATAACTTCGCCCGGAGCGATATGGGGCTTTTATTAAAAAAAAAAATGTAAGAAATTACATTGCAAATTTAGTGTTGCAGCTTTTTTTCCCGTCATTTGATTCTGAGCTGGGAGCCTTTAAGAATAGAGTGCTATTGCTAAGGTAGTGCGTGTCGTCTTTCAACTACATCACTTCGCATTAAGCGGGATAGCGGTCAAACTATCTCAATCATCGTAAAAAAACTTTTTCTTTACGTGAATAATTTTGAATTACGTATTTTAAATATTATTATAATAGATTGATTGTTTTATACGCGGCTAGCTTACTAACCTTTGAGAAATAACGGGTTGGATTTTTTTTAATAACGTAATCGAAAGTGACTGGCAGGAGTCGGCGCAGGAGAGGCGACGTTGGCGATCTCTCGCGTCGGAGGCCTAGACCCACTTCGCACCGCTGCGCCAGCGGAGTTAGTAATCGAAAGAAGATTTACTAATAATTGCAATAAACCATTATTTAACATATGTGTCTCGTTTTATTCGCCCTAATTAGAGTGAGATAAAACATATTTCTATTCCTTAATTATCCCAAAACTACGTGTAATTTTCTATTCAGTGCAATATTTTTTTTTTCACTATGTAATCTGTACTTTTAATACTTAATTTTCTATGGTAACATACGATTAATTCTATTGCAAGAACTAACTATAATAGCGGGCTTCCATCGAAATACAAATGTATTGTTATCCATATGCATAGATACCTAATCTATAAATGGACTGTCATACGAGACCTCTAATCGAGAGACGATTTTCGTAATGTCATTTTGTATTAAAAATGACAACACTGAGAAAATTTACCTCTATAAGAAATATGTATGTGGCAATCGACTCAACACTAGCGCCATTGTTGCAACACCAGCGCCGCTGGCGGCAATAAAGAAAATTACAGAACGCAAACGCCGTCTGTCGGCGATCGATGGAGTCAAACCATCCGCGTTATATAGATAACAATATATTTTTCAAAGTATTTTGGGCATTCGAAATTTCTAGATATTTCTAGACTATAATAATTTCTAGATATTAACACTCTTATTAAAAGCCGTAAGAATAAAACCAAAGTTCTTATTGTCTATTCACCTTTAAACTATTTAATTCTCATCAACAAATAAATTATTTTATGTTTATTTATTTTATTCTAAATTAAATTACATTTAAACTAACGCATTAATACTTTGGCAAAGTACTTGGTGATGATGGAACTACAACTCAACCGCAATAACACGAGAGTCCCTTGAGTCCAGTCAAAAAACTAAATTCGTTACACACGTAGAATCGAAAAACGTACAAAATCACAAAAAAATTTGTAATTTGGCCCGTATGTTGCCATGACAACGTTTTCGACCTTGCATTGTGACCTTCAAATGACATTTCATTGGATAGGAAATAAACAGTCCAAACTTTACACGAAGATACCTTCGGAAAAATGTGGACGAGTATCATGTTATTGTGACCGGGTTGTAAATATACAGTATGTTCCGACTCTTACCATGGGCTACTGTCACAAAAACCGCTTTTATTCTATTAGCAATGACAGGCATATGTAACCGATAACAGGAAGATATTATAATCTTATCTGTGCCGGTAGAGGCGCTGCTGTCGGTAGCAGAAAACATATCAAACCTTCATACGCATAGGAAACGACTAGGAAGAAAAAGCATGGCAAGGATCTTGTAGTACCTTTTCATTGATAGATGGCGTTAGTGAGCAATCATAATTTAGTTTGTTTTAATTTAGTATAGATCAGAATTTTACTATCAAGAGAACGTAAGTACTTAGTAAAATTATTAGGAAATTTCCTAAAATTGTACTTCACTTGATAAGAGTACGAAATATTTATTAATCTAAATTACTAATTGATTATTAATGCCAATGTAAAATGAACTTTATTTCTATAATAATTGAGAGCATAGTTGAAAAACATCGCACGAGTTGATATTAAAGTGAAGCGCCAATAGTTTAATGGTTAAGGTTACGGACTACGGATCTAACGGTCGTGGGTTCAAATACCGCCATTTGATTGTTTTCGTGAACCATATCCTAACACAAGCATTTTCAAGCTTACGAGAAATGGTTTCAAGAAATATTAGTAAATTAAGAAAAATGTACTATTTTACCAAAAACAATATACAAGGAGCGAGAGATGCGGAGGAGAGTACCTTGAGCCTTCAATTTATTTCAAAAGTAAAAAGTGAAATGCAAATTATGAAAATTTACATAACAAAAATGGGTGTGTTTATATTTAAAACAATTATATTTCATTCGCACCATTGTGTTAAAACAAGCTACTATATTTTTAATATATCTACCAGCAAGTCCGTGTTAGTTCGGCGTAATCTCTGAAACTATTATAGCGATTTCTAAGGAGCTTTCACTGGAAGGTAGGTGATGTACGCGGGAGTGATACAGGCTTGTTTGTTTCAACCTAACAAAGTAACAGCTAAAAAAATAATTTGATTGTAATCTTGTTCAATGTACCTTAAACATTGGTGTTAAAGTCTAAATTCGCTTGTAGATTGCATTATTAGAAATGACATTGAGATTAACTAGAAATTCCTAAATTAAAAATACATTAATTGTTTTTGAAAAATAAAACTTATTTCTTATCTGATTAAGTGGAGATTGCACTGTGAGTGACACTAGAAATAATAATATTATAATCACATTATACGGGCACTGAAAAATAATCCTTAGTACACAATAAAATAAACACCACTATTGCGTTCTCAATTAAATTAACACGGAGAAATAAACTTTATATGTAACTAGATAAAGTCACTTTTGCATTGTCAGTTTATTTACTAATTATTTTAAATCTTTTCACTTTAATGGCGGTTTTGTTGGTGCACAATTTCAGCGTGGTGGCGGCCGTGAGGTAGTCCGCTCCGGTCAGGTCCTTGCCGTCGACTGCCACTAACAGATCGCCTTTTTGAATTCTACCGTCAACTTCGGCGGGCGAGCCGGCTAACTAAAAAAAGTAAATTATACATATTATGAAGTTGTATAAATAATGGAAACAAACATTACATTGGTCACAATACGTTCCTGCTGATGGACTCGGAGCCTATCCTAATAGTGGTGACTCAGTAGTCACCCCTATTTCACCCCTGGTTCAGTAACCATAGCCCAGTGCATTGATTTCACACATATCTTTGAATTCCTTGTCATCACATATGTACAGCATCACAATGTATTTCTTAATTCTAAGAACAACGGAACATGTACATATGAAATCCGAAAATCGAAAAAAACTGTTACATGCCAGGGTTCGAACTGAAGGCCAAGTTAACTAACTATCTATTTTATTTTGAATAAGGACCTTCAACACTGCCAGCAGTGAACATATACGAATTCGTTCAAAAATTTAAAATAACATTCACACCGTGCTGTCGGAGAGGCCAGCCGCACTATGACACTCACCAGGTCTCCAATATACACGCCTGTTCCCTGCACGGGCGCCACACACGTCAGCCCCAGCACGCGCCCCGCCTTCTTCGTCAGCTCCACCTCCACCTCGTCGAATTGGACCGGGTCGGGCCGGAATACGGTCAGCTTGAGCTGCAATATAGAACAAATGACTTATTAATACTAATGATTTGAAACTATTTTCCACTATCACGACTAACGGGTTAACTCTGTGACACTGCTACTACTGTAAGCTAGTACACTGGCGTCTCTTAGCTATTTTTGAATCATCATCATGTCAGCCACATGTCGCCCACTGCTGGGTCTCCCCCAAAGATCGTCACGATGAACGGTTCTCGCTTTCATCCCTAGATCGGTCCATCTAGGTGAAGCCTACCCACGCACTTAATATTCGCAATTCTTCGCTTCAAAGTCGAGTTAAAACCCAGTTCTAGCATTGACATCACCGTGACTAGGAAATAGGAGGCAAGCTAGTTTTATAAGAAGTAACTGACCTTTGGTGCTTTAAGTTTAATGCTGAGACAGACTCTCTCGTGCGCCATTTTGTTGGTGATAGCGATGCCGTTGCAATCGCGGATCTGATCGCCGACCTGCAGCCGCCCGTCCTTGCCGATGGCCCCGGTCTTGTATATGTCGAGTATTATAGCAGCTGCGCCCTGGGGAGTGAGATATTAAAATGACAATAGTCTGATAGGAACGGACTACACATATAGAGGTCGTGGGTTCGATTTCCATTTGATTATCTTAAAGCCCATCAATATACAAGCTTCTTGAATTTAACCTCAAAACGTTGCAGAAATGTTAGTGAATTAACAAAAATGTATCTATACAACATGAACAAAAATAAAGGTTTTTTATTTTAAAATATTTGATATTCAAATATATAAATGTACAAATTTGATAACACATGTATGTTTTTATTAGTGCCGTAGTTTTTAGTAGGTATAACAAAATCAAATAATCGATCTGGATTCAATTCAGCCTATACAATATATAGCCTATATAATATATTAGTCAGTAGGTTCAGTCCAGTTAGTTTAAACCGATCCAAGGGTTTATATATCAAACGTGATCTTTTGTTTGAATGACGATTATCTATGTTTGTACTACCAACATATTCGAATAGATTTTAAAATAGCTTATTGAGTTCAGTTGGTAACGACCACTTACGCAGATCAGCGTGTCGCTGCCTCCCAGTAGAACCACTCCGAGGTTTTCATTATTCGAGTTGATCTCAATAACCATCTCTTGGTTGGGCTTGACCGGCGCCGTGGCGGGGTCGGGCGGCGGCTCCGCTGCGGGGAACAAAAACTTAAATTAATAACATTAGCTGGTTAAGGTTTGGAAAACACCTATGTCCAGCAGTGAGGGGACCAAGAATGATGATGATCTGGTCAAGGTTGTGAGAATATTCTGGATAAGGGCCAAGGATCGGTTACCGTGGCGATCTATTTAAGTACATTTTAACACTGAAAATTCAAGTCAATGAGATAAAAAATTGTCAATAAGTCATGTTGATTGTGAATTTTGTCATTTTAAAATGTTACTACACATCTCTTTTACTTATCATTCTTTGACAAGTGTTAGTCTTTTGTTTGACGTGTTTTATGAAAATGCTTGTTGTGTTTGATTGAAACATGAAATGTACGTTTGGCTGGCGACGGGGTCGGCCTCGGGGTCTGCGGGCGAGACGCGCCGGCGGACAGCGCGTCCGGTGTTTGATTCCCGCTTGCACCTGAAACATTACATGATCAGAACTATATAAGATAAAAAAAGTAAGTTATTCCAAAAAAACTTCCATACACAGTTATTGTCATTCAGTCAGTGACATGTCTATATATATAATTTATTTTTTCTAAAGAATTCGATGACATACTTCCGTCGGTTACGGGCGATCATTTAAACTGTATTACAGGTCCTACAGGCGTAGTAATCCAGCAGACTCACCCGATGTTCCCGAAGGATCCTCCTTGTCGGGATCCTTCATGTTGGGACTGCACACTGTCAGTATGACCACGCCCTCTGTGTGCTTGAGTTTAGCGGCCGCCTACAAGAGTATGGATATAAAACGATTATTTTTTTTTTAAATTAAAATTCAATCATAGCATCTTTTAAAACCCTAGTTTATTTTATCACTTAGTAGGGATGGTAATTCTTAAACAATTAATTTTAAAATTAGATTACCTGGACTCAGTTAACATTATTCCAGTGCTGGATAATCTAATGTATTACACTACGAGGAAAGCAAGCTCCCCCAATTAATTATGGTGGGTAAAATTGGAGGCAAAAGACGCGATTGACGAAGAAAGAAATCGTGGTTACGAAACATCAAAGAGTGGGTGAACATTGCCAGCGTGGAAAGTCTATTTCGTTTGGTACAAGAGCGCGAAAAGTTCGCTGAGCTGACAGTCAACCTCCTTTAGGAGAGAGGCACCAGGAGAATGCATTGTATTCCAGTGTAGAAGTCCATATCTATGCGTGACTCCACTTCTATTCCAGCGTGGGATCGAGCTTTATCGAGCGAGATTTCATTTTAAATTAATTTAATCGTAATAAGTGTTAAGACTTCATCCAGACCATCTTCTATATCTATGCAAAATTCCATCGAGACCTGTCGAGCCGTTCTGGAGATACCTACTAACAAACTTCCTTCTAAAGTTACACGTTTATTAGTAATATTACTTACGGCATCGTAGCTACAACTGAGCAAGGAGTCTCTATTGACGGCGAGGATCATGTCTCCGATGTTAAGTCCAGCCTGGCAACAACAAAATCATACGATTAGAGTCTATTTATGTAGATTTTGAATTATTCTTCGTGCGGTATCAGAACAATCACTTTTTGTCTACTATGCGGTTCATTTGGACTTAAAGAAGAAAATAACATGAGTAACGGAGCTTTTAGTGCTTTTTAATAATACCTTCAACTATTTTTTATGAGTTAGCAATACTGAGAAAGTTCTGAATGTAGTCTAGACGATAATAATAGCGTAATATCGACAATGGTTGCTCACCTGTTCCGCAGCGCTGCCCTCCTGCAGGTCGGACACGAATATGCCGCGCCCCGCCTCCGTGTGCCGCCCTTCTATTATCATGATTCCTAGTCCAGCCGGGCCCTGGAAACATACGATTTTTTTCTTTGAACATTACTCCTGTGAAAATTTAATAGTTTGTATTTTTTAAATTAGAAACGCCTGTCAAAATTAAATAGTATTTTTTGTATATTGTTAAATTGCTATTTTTAAAAATTGCCTTAAAATTAAATATACCTTTTTGACGGTGATACCTCGTACACCTTTGTAGCCGGCAACTCGATCCTCGGACTGTAATGAAAAATATTAATTTACTGTTTATTTAAAAAAAACACCTTTTTC
>JAODUI010000018.1:994128-1008282 GCA_027563995.1 Papilio gigon | reverse complement strand
ATCCGGCTTAAATGGTCTTACAATTGATATTCGCTGTATGATGAAATGCCCCTCCACAGGTCACGTCCTTTTTTGACGGTGATATCTCGTACTCCTTTGTAGCCGGCAAATCGATCCTCCGACTGTAATGAAAAATATTAATTTACTGTTTATTTAAAAAAAAACACCTTTTTCCTGTAGATTTACTTTTTTTTTATTTAAAAAATCATGACCGTTGTAAATTATATATAAAAATGGTTAAGGATTTTTAAGGTTAATCTTTATATATGTTTGAATTCAATTGAAAAACGAATAGACATTTGCTATGTATTAGATGGGTACATATTGTTTGCGCTAACAGTCACTTTGCTGCTGAATTCAGTTGACCAGGTCCTATCTCCTTACAAAAAGACCGTGATCCTGGCTTCTAAATGTACACTAAACAAGTGCAGTCTTGGATACAGAACGCACGTCTCGTGCCGATGTTTAAGCAAGTGGAGACAGTTCAAACACAATGTTTGTTCAGAATAAACATTGCTACTCGCGTCACACTATACCCACACTATAAAGTCTTTGTTAAAGAAATTAGAACACCATTTAACCCTATAAACGTAGAATTGCACTACCTTAGCAATTGTACTGTGAAATTTTAGATGTCTCTTATATTCTATTTAATATAACCATTTGTTTAGCTGGAAAGCTAAGATGTCGACTGATTCGCTGATGGCCAACCTTTAATATACAGAGGAGATACATAGATGTCGCTTAATAAGAAGATATTTCTCCTATCAATGCATCCCCTCCACTGTGAAATCAAGTTCTCATTCCCACCCTTTTTTTGGTTTGATATTAGTAGGTTTTTGTTAATTTATTACTTTTCTTGTAATCATTATTGGTACGATTGAAACAGCTTGTGTTATGATATTGTTCACGACAATATTGATATGGGATTTGAATTTACGATGGTAGTCCCTTAACCAATAGACTATTGGCGCTTATAAGAAAGGGGTGGGGGAAAACAGAGAGTGGAGGGGGCCACGCGACAGTTTTGTATGCGGCATAAAAATCCGATGTAACGTGAAGAGGGAAAGGGGAGGAAGGATTTCATATACTTTGAACCATCCAAGTTTATTAATTAAGGTAAAAAAAATCTTCACAAGAGTCTCTGTTAAAGGAAAAAAGGTATGTCTAAACGAAAAGACGGTTTTTATCATAAATCTTTTATCGTCAAAGAGCAATCTATCTCTCTGTTGTCGTCCGCATTCCTTTCGTTTTACGTTTGTAACCACAAAAGACTGGCTGAAAATAAAACGACAATATGATCGGTTTTTTTTTCAATTTAAACAAAAATGTTTGTAAATTTTCTAATATTATTTTAAACAATTCAACTAAGCTTGTGTTAGGATATATTTTCATATAATCGAATGGGATTCGAACCCACGACCGCTAGATTAGTAATTCATGAACTTAGCTATAAAACTACTGGTACTTACAATAAAGAGTGTCCGTAATTAACTTGAAAGATAAATGTAATGCCAGCTAAACACCTTTAGTTTCAACAGCACAGTTTTGGTACAACCGAATGTATGTAGCCGGCATTAATAGTTATATTGATTTACTGCGTTAGATTGAAACTCAAACCCACTATCCATGTCTTAAATAATAAATATAATAGCAGTTTTTTTTAGTCATATTTTATAAACCTAACTAAAAATTACAAACCGCGTGCCATTTGTTTATATAAGTGTGAAACACTTGGTCCAATGTTGGCCGAACTGTGCCAATGTATGCTCTGGCCAAACATTGTCTGGGAAAGTTTTAAATTATAAAACACAGTCAGAGCCTCACGCGGTGTTGATTATAAGCTCCGCCCTTTTTTACAAATAACCAATCAGGTAGCAGTGAGATAGACGAACGACGGGACAATAGTAAAAGCCAATTATTCTTCCCACGTCATCGTCTCAATGCGTATAAAACTTGAAAAACGACTGTAACTTAAAAGCGAAACACTACAAAGGGCTTTGACTGTACATAGTACTATTGTTATATTTATAGCTTAAAACTTCGAATTTTTCTTGTATTAAAAATAAACTAAAGTTGGTACGTTTTTCCCTATTGGCAGCATGAACTGGTGTTCCAACTTTGGTAAACTGTTGGTGTGATGGATTTACTAAAATTAGTAACGGTATGTTAAAATTGGTAATTATATTGAATTATATTTAACATAGCTTTAGTATGAAATCTACACTAAAGGTATACATTAGTAACTAAGACTCTGAGTGTATTTAAATAACTAACGCGATCAATGTTGACTTTGAAAAGTCGAATACGTTTTATTTGGTACATTTCAAGGTAGAGATAACCGCGTCCTACTTATCCAATGCAAACAATAAATACATGTTGATATACTGACATACTTGTAACACCTTAAATCTATACCATTATATAAAAAAGTTAACTTTTTAAAGTTTGTTATGTACAATCACAGCAACCACGCAACAGATTTGATTATTATTTTTCTGCAGGCACAAGCCCTATATTAACTATTCGTTTTAGACTATATTTCATCACGCTATTAAACTTATGAGGTTTGTAAATTGGAAAAAAATGTTTTTTGTTTTATTTTGAAAAAGCCGTACGAAATAAAGACAAGCTTGTATTAAGTATAGATTCCAACTTAGTACGCTGTATTTAAGGTCCTTTTTCACAATGTAACTAATATAAATGACTTATAATAGCAAATAAGTTAGAACAAGCGATGCATTGCAGGTATTCGCTTGCGTTCGGGGTTCCTTGCTTTAGTGGAAACGGGACTTTAGGAACAAGACAATGAATTTTATGAACTACATTCTTCATTTTGTATCTTACCTTCTTCTTCCTGAACGAAAGTGTTCGTTGCCATATTTTCCTGAACAGCACAACTGGTTTGTACAAACGTTCACTGTCGCCTGGCAGTGTCGCCACTTCGTTCATTACAGTCATCACTTTAGATCACTCATTATCACTGAACGATTGTTTTCATTCACTCACTCACACGTGTTACTGACTTCATATTCTTAAATCAAAGTTTGTGAGATTATTTGATACTATATCTATTATTATAATTTATTTAAATTTTTGGTTATCGTAATATTTTGATAATAACGTTGTTAACTACTTAATATAAAACATTTTATAAGTGATTTCATAAGCTTAATCATCCTGTAGCTATGTAATGCTTAAGCTGCAACATACAGCGTGTTGTTATTGGACCGAATCAAAAGAATTACATCGGAGTATGTATCTAAAGTTAATTTATGTTTCATATTTTTTCGTTTTTTATTTCATTAATATAATAACTATTCCAGGTAAGCTTGAAAAGGCTTATGTTAGTATATATATGAAGCGCTCATAGCCTAATAGTTATGGGTACGGACTACCGATCTAGCCGTCTTGGGTTCGGATTCCGCCATTCGACTATTGTCGTGGATCATATACTAACGCAAGCTTTTTCAAGCATACCAGGAATGGTTATAAGAAATATTAATAAATTAACTAAAACCTATAAAAATAAAATATACATATCACAATAGCAGAATGGCTAGATTCGAACATACCAACGCTAGATCGGTTGTTACACGGTTAGCTATTAGAGCCAATACACGGATTTACAGTTACATAATTTCTGATAAGATTTGGCGAGTAGTAAGCAATCTTGTGCCGCGGTACTGTGACTGCATTGTAAACATTCTCTTCGTTATCTGAAGAGGCTTTTACCTGAACACGCTCGTATCGAGTTGCCTGAGATTGCTGTGATAGTGGACCGATAACTTTTTATTTGATATCGTAAAATGTTACTGATGTGGGAAATGTTCTATGTCATACTGTAGTTGACAACAGGTCTGCTTTTATAGATGAAAAACGAGCGAGGTTGATATCAATGAAATAGCGAAATTACTGCACATAGATTGTAAAGTTTTAGACTGAATTTCGTAATGTATTTCGTGAAATGTAATAGAGAAAAATGAACGTATACATTTTAGGAAAAAAAAATGAATTATTAAAACTTTCGTGAGACAATTCACTATGTCATTCACCCTGAAGTCGAAACTAGTCGGTACCGACTTACACGTGAGTTGAGCCTTTTTTATAACCAGTATATTTTAAGAAAATGTTTGTTCAATTATTTCTATTCCTGTGTTGTGTTGTATTGCAGATTTATTGATTTATTATTTTAAAATGACTCATTTATGTAAACAAAAAAAAAATCTATTCTCATGTAAGTAACTGTGTTGTATTTTTGGAGTATTCTTTAAACCTTAAAGCATTTTTTTTACTTTTTTGAACAGTAATTTCAAAAAAGTAAACAGAAAAAAATCAATATTAAATTGTTGCCCAATTACGAATTTATAAATACGTGAAATTGTAAAGAAATTCGCGGAATGAACGCGAAAGAGAAGGTAATGTGCAGATGTAATACGATATTTTTAATCATAAATTAAGATCAAATGTTGTCCAAGGAGTTTCTATATGGCGAGCCAAAAGAGATGGCCGTCAAGAAAAGAAAAAGTTTTTTATTTTTAAAATTTGAGTAGTCACATTTTTGCAGCGTCTTCTCTGTTCATTTCTATTTAATACATTTTCACATTAAAAAAATCGTAATTTTATTTATTATCTAATATACATTCATGTAACAGTAAACAAATGACAAACAGATGGCCAGTACTTTTCAATTTATTAATATTTGGGCTACCGTTGGCTTGAGAATATTATTTTCCTTATGCCTGTTAAATGCCCGAAGTTATGTGAATAAATTACACACTTTATAGGTTATTGTGTTAGAAATATATAAGTCGGTTGTCATTTGTTTTTAAATAAAATTTCAGTACATTTTTGTTAGTTTACTAATATTTATTGAAACCATTCCAAGTAAGCTTGCAAATGCTTGTATCAGGTATATGGTTCATAATAGTCGAATAGCGGGATTCGAACCCACGATCACTAGATCGATAGTTAAACCTTAACCGTAAGGCTATTGGCGATTTTCCATCGCCAAACCGACTTGCCCTTTTTAACATTACAAATCTTTTTATTCTGTTTTAAATATGTATATATAATATTTTAAGAACCTTACGTATGGAGGCGGTATATGGGAGTAGAGTTGTTTTTTTTAAAAAAAACCTACAACACATTTTTTGCGTTACTTTATCTGTCGTATTTCCGTCAGATGTATTTTGGCGGGAAACGAGAACGAGTGTTGTCGAGATAAAAATATGTTTCTTGATATTTTGATTTACAAATTATATATTATAGTAAATTTTTGTGTATGCCTGTACCCTGATGATCTTAGTCATATAAGTGCTGATGATGTCCACCGTGACTTGTCCGTCAATAATGAACCTAGGTACCTCCGGGAGTGGGATCTCAAGTAACCCGCAAATACGAACATATTTTTAAAGGTCCGGTCGCATGACGCACAGTACAACCGTCCAGTGGAAATAAATGCCAAGTTATCAGAACATCGTATAACTCTAAACAGAACAAAGTTTTTTCACAATTGGCAGGAGAGCATTGCGCATAGCATAATCTTGAACTATTAAGATGTTGAAAAAGACGTATACAGTCTTAGAAGACTAAATGAAATAAAAAAAGTTTCAATTTCAGCGCTACCTAAATTATCCCTCCCCTTCCCCTGATAGTAATGTATGAGAAGGGAATGAAGATTACAATCAGTCTAACAATAAAAAAAAACATAAGCCCATATTGCTTCTGGGTACCGTAGGACACTATCAACAGTCGGTAAAAACTTTAAACGATACCGTATATGGTAAGTTGATGATACCGTAGATGATAATGGGTATGTCCTCAGACAGGGTAACCTAGATCAGGAACCTTCCACGGTGTAAAAGAGTATGAAAATTAATCATTTATTCATTACTAGCTGACCCCGCGAACTCTGTTACGCCTTAAAGACAATAAATAAACAGATTTATGAATTTATTAGGAAATACTAAGAAAAAAACATTTCCTCCTCGAAAAAAAAACGTTTGTATGGGAAATGGAAAAGGGCTATTTTTAAAGCTTTCACAGGAGTTTTTTCTAATTTGTCTCACCTTTTAAACCTTCCCTAGACCTCCACGAACATTCCGAGACCAAGATAAGATAAAATAAATCAGCCGTTCTCGAGTTTTAGCGCGACTAACGAACAGCAATTCATTTTTATATATATACAGATTATTATTTTGCTAAAATCTCTTTAACATATTTAATTACATTAAGATAACCCCAATAGTCCCGGATCTATTGGTTTACCTAATGAGACTCCAATTTCGCTTTTATTATTACGTAGATGTATTTATTGTCAAATTGGAATAACAAAGTACTAACAGCCTAATGGTTATCTACGGTTGTCCGACCACGTGGTGGAGAGTTCGAATTCCATTCGACTATTGTAAACCATATCCTAGCACAAGCCTTAGTTGGTGTGATAAAAGAAATATTAGTAATTTAACGAAAATCTAATATTGTTTGTATCAAACATAGAAAAAAATGTTTGGGAAATGTAAAACAGCGAAGTAAATTTGAAATCGTATTGTATTACTAAATTGTCATATATTTAAAATAAATTTGACGTTTATTGACAAGATTTGGAAGTTTATTTTGACATGTATAAACATTATTTTTAACATTACAATATCTTTGTTAACATACTAATATTTCGTGTGTTATCATTACACTCTAAGGTTGTTAGGATATGGTTAGACGAATAGCGAGATTCGAACCTTCGACGTGTTCGGTAATCCGCAACATTAACTATTTCACTGGAGATCAGTTGAAATGAATCCTTCGTTCATATTTTTTTAGTTTAGTCTGTCTAGACAAATTTAAAATTGACACAATTCACATTTTAATGGTTGTCCTATATATATAATGCAGTTACTGTATCCAAAGATTCAACAGTTATATACTCATTTAGAACTGTTTGTTATTTACCATGTTCTCAATAATTGAAAACCATATAATGCAGAGGTGACAAACATTAATAACAGCTCACAACACGTCCACCCTAAAGCCTCGAAGCCTATAATCAGGGGTAACTAGGCCATAGTCAACCACAGTCCAGTGCATTGACTTCACACATATCTTTGAACAACTTCGCAAATGTGTGCATCACGATGTTTTCCTTCACTGTACTGTCGGATGTACATATGAAATTCGAAAATCTTTAATAAGTTTTAATCCATTTATCAAATCATTTTGATATTGAGGTCATTGGTAACATTTTGTAGCAAATTCTATCGCGTTCATCCTGCATACCTACTTGACATTTTTTAAGGAATAAAGAATTCTGTGTTTAGTAAGTTTCGATATTTAGTCGCGAGCCAATTGTTTGCAATCCCTGTATCTATGTAACGCTACCGGGTAAACAAAACAATAGCAACAAAATTATTATCCCTACCACTAGATAAAATTATCTAAGAAAACTGATTAATTTTTATATCACATTCCACTAAAACACTACACTATATAGTATTCACACTAGAAACTTGTAATATGTTAAAACATTTTTTTTTTTCAAATACAAATTCGCGTTAAACGTTCGCGTAGTTTACAAGCCGTCTTCGCACTGTTTGTATGACATAGCTAAACGAAAGATAACACTTTAAATTCAAGTTGAAAAACGACGTAACTTTACATTATCTTGTCATTGAAAATTAAACCATAAATCCAAGGAAATAAAATTAAAATTATTTTATTTATATAATTTGTATAAAACTATTTGAATTGTCGACGAGATGCAAATATCATGAATTATGAACAAGGGATTTTTAACTTTGTTCCATTGTGTTAAAGATTACAATCGCTTGTCCACACCGCACGGGAAACTGTACGGAAATTGAACGTGTTAGTATGTTAGAGTGGGACACAAGATCTCCCAACAAGGTCAGTGTTAAGCGAGAGTTATTATTATGTAAATACATGAGTAGGTTTCGACTGTTGACTGATAGATATCATCATCTCTTTCCTTCTCTTTATAAAAAAATAAGGACAACAATATGTGATACAAGTTTCAGTTCAAAAACAATTTTAGAGTTATGTACTTTTTTATCTCGGCCGGTAGAGGCGCTGGTGTCGCGGTCAGATGTTTAAAATTTACATATGCAAAGACAAGATGAACAATGATCTAGTGGTACTATTTTGTCACTGAGGGCGTTAGTGAGCGATTAAATCAACTCATCTATTCCGAGACAAAACTTTTTCGATCCTCAAAAAACTTGAATAACAAGTAAATTAAAATCTACTTTTAGTTTAAAAGCAAATTCTTATTAAAATCAGTTCTATTTCAGTATTAAATTATGTCAAATTTAAATTAAATGGATTTAATCAATTTATTCTAGTTTACAATCTGATCTTATTATGAAACCAACTCTAAAGACTATGTAATAAAGTTAATTTTACAGTAATCATACAGTTTTCAATTGTTTATTTTAGAAGAAACAATATTTCAATACAATTAAAAAGTTTAAAGATCTGAATGTAATATATTAAATAAACCATCCCCAATAACCTAACGAGAAAAAGATTTCCGATCACATCGTCGAGGGTTCTAATACCGCCATACAACTATTGTAAACCATTTCCTAGATAATCGTAAATGTAAGTAAATTAACAAAAATCTGCTAATACTTTATGAAAAAAAAAATATTGTTAATATGCTATATTTGCGTCAATTGTAACGTATTTTAAGAGAAGATGACAAACGAGCTGTAATACCGAAGTGGTCATCGACGCCCTGACATCCACAACACTAGAGGAGCAAGTACGTTACCCTTGAAGTCTATGGTTTGAGGTTTTCATTGGAATCTAGTGAATGTTTTCAAAACCACATCACACTCAGAGCTGTTAAATAACCACTAGAGGACGCTTCATCATCATCATCATTATCATCAGCCCTTGTCTGCCAACTGTTATACATAGGCCTTTCCCAATGCCTTCAGTATGCGGTCCACCGCTTTCCACATCCAACGACTTCCTGCCGTCCGCACTAAGTCACTAGAGGATGCTTGATACAGATTTATTTTACAAAATGTACCATCAAGTTAAATTTGATGAAAAGACTCTGGCTGAGATGATCATATTCCCAGGTTTTCTTTCACAAAAATCTAACCTAAAAAACATATAAACTATGTTGATGCAAAATGTTTGATTTTTTTTTCTAGTTAAAAAAATAATTCAATTCACATAGACTAAAAAACTTTTATCAAATAATAGTTTGACTTACATCTTCTTCGAGGGCGACAGGGAACTGCGTTAATGGTTTTACGGCAACATCTTCTAACGCTGCCTTACGTCTGAAACAATTGCAACGTTACCTTGTCAGTTTAGATGAGACGGCTAACAGAGATGTATGGAAGAGTAGAGTAATACTGTGTCGACCTCCGTAGGGAAGGGGAGGCTGATCGTTATCAACCTACCCTTTTCCCTTTGTTTCTTTTTATATGGGGGCATACAAATTTTAGAAGTGTTAGAGTAGGGCACACTGGTAAACACTGGTTTACATAGTTTAAGTCAATTGGTATGAGATTTATTCATTATTACCTCAACAAGATGATCTTGAAGATGGGTCCAACCAGTCCTTTGATGATAGCCGACGCGTTGAGATGACATCTGCCGTGTAGTACAATGCCATTCACCTACGGACAAAAAAAACCTTTACAATTCAGGAATAACCATCTTTATACGATTTATTAGAAATTCGAAAATCTAAGAGCACATTACATGGCGGGGATGGGACTTGGACCTGTTGATTTAAATCCGGTCTTCCTTAACCAATGAGCCACCGATCCTATTTTCGGTACCAAACTACAATGGACGTACTTGAAGCCCCCAATAGCAGTCGTGGGTTCGAATCCAATCATCCATTGTTAATCTAATACATGTTTTTTCAAGTGAACCCGGAATGGTTATAAGAAATATTAGTTAAGAAACTAAAATCTGATTTATATTTTATATTTAATAAGAAAGGGCAATATACGCTTAACAATATATAACCTTATATATAATGTAAGTGTAATAAGGTAAGATAGTGACCCGTTTCCCGTTCCGCGCATACAACTGCTACCAAAGTCAATTGGCATGACTCCAAAACGCATGTAGATACGCGACCGCTAGAGGGATCAGCTGATAATGTATGCTCGAGCACAAATAATTGACCGCCGCTTTACTCGCAAAAAAGATACATTCTGACACTAAATACAAGAATACATTTAGAGACGAATACAGTATACACTTTAGTACACACTTTATGTTATTTTTTTAATCAGGAGATGTCATTATTTTTGTAACATATCTTTAACGACTCCAGGTAAATTAAGAAAAAATGTTTTGTTAGAATATGATTTGCGATAATAGTCGAATGGTGGGATTCGAATCCACGACCGTTAGATCCGTAGTCCGTATCCTTAACTATTAGGCTATTGGATTTTCGAGTCGACATTGACATGATACGAAATAAGGAATTACCTTGTTTAACTTTTTTTTATAAGAGAAGGGCCAGGATCAATAGGATCAAGATCATACTAGAGGAACCACAGTTGCGTTGTCTTCGAGAAGGTACAATCGCGACCGTTCGCGGTGTTCCACATAAAAAATTGCCTTATCTGTAAACTCCGACCTTTCACATAAATTAACGAATGATGAGCACATAACCGGGATAGTAGAAAAAGCAATTAGACGTCTACCTACTCTGATCACTGACCGACTTTTTTCTTACAAACATATTTAAATACTGCATCCTATTGGCTATTGTGCATTCGTCGACTTAATACATACGAAACGTTCAAGCGACTGTAGATTTTTAGGTGGAACACGGCGAACGCGGTAGTAGGCAAGCTGGAAGGACCCTAAGTGGTCTGGAAATGACGCCAAGGCCATTACAAGGTTATGTCGTAACGTAGCTTTCTTTTGTTTTTAGGACTTTTTGGTTACAAAGCCACGAGTAGGGTCTTAGTGACCCCGCAAACTATAGAATATCTGTCGGTTGAGTTTAATTTTATTGGAGTCTTGAACAAAAATTGCATTGTACCAAATCCAGACGGACGATCATCTTCAGTCATCAACTTTAGCTAGCAAATGTGAATTTTTAAAAGATATAAAAATCATTAAAAACGTGTCTTTGTACATTATATCGAAATTGATAGAGTGATTTCATTTTTTTATCCACTGACATTGAGAAGTAACGATAAGGTCAAACAAATTCGTAAGTAAACTGTTTGATTTATATGATTCATTCATAAAAACTTTCCTCTTATGAGACCGGACAATGGAGAGCGGTCATTCATTCGTTCTACTCTCGTTCATTCACTCATCTATGCGTCAAACTGTACATTTATACATCAGTAAGTTGGAAGCGATCCAAATTCTAGAGCTGACCGCATTGATTGACGAAGTAATTATAGGCGTAATAAATTACATGGTAAATATAATTTGTTCAGAGCTGGTTCATTATGAGCTCTTCGTGTTGGCAGTTTCTCAACGTAAGTTATAGACGGTATTTCTATTACATTCTTAGCTCTATACTCGAATTTCTTCCAACAGTTATTGTTCATTTATATTAGATAATCTTCGACATCAATCCGACCTTTCCCCTATGTAGTGACGTCACAGTATGTACTCCATATATCTCTGAACTCACACACTTACTACGCATATCCTCATTCACGCAATCCATCCACACCTTCGGTCTTTCTCTATCTTTACAGCCATCCACATTCAACCTCATCACCTTGATTATTTGCTCATCATCTCTTCGTATAACATGTGCAACTAACTACCTCTACACTATTATATAAAACGCAACGCAAGCAAATTTTATTCTATGTGTGCAACAGATTTGAACAAATCTTTTTGTACAAACAAGCACTTTACTTACATAAAGTACATACTATATTATAGCATTATTAAACTTTCCCTAAGTTCAGTAATTAAAAAACTGTTTTAAAATAATTGTATGTTCGTGTCTGCGAATAATAATGTAAAAAAAAATCTAATTTGTGTTGAGTAGCTAAATTTTAATCAGATCAGTGTTTCTAGAGCAGCGATTATCAAATTAATTTCAACTTCTATACATCCGACCGTACGTATTTACAATATAAGTAATACGTAAGATATAGTATTCGGATACGTTCTTTAGTATTTACGAGATGACGTTAGCCCAGTTAACTGAGGCTGGGAACAAAACAAACAATGCAGTTCTAGGAATAGAGTTATTTCATCTGTTGATATTGCATTGCTTACGCTTGGATTCTGGCCAATGTAAGTAGCGCTTATGTGCGCTTAGAATTATGTTCCCGTCCAAACAACTATAACAGACCAACGTTAATTGGTCTCCTTGAATATACTCGCAAGGAGCAGTAAATTAGTGTGAACTGATTGTGACATAAAGCGCGGTGACTGACCGAAATATACACGTCTAGGTTCGATCCCCGTTAGCCAAATTGTTGTTTGATTTTCGCATTTCGCATGTACATTGTATCCGAAGGTCAACGGTGAAGGTAAACATCGCAATGTCTACATATATCTGCGATGAAATTCAAAGACATGTGTGAAGTGAAAGCAATGGGATGGTGTTGTGACTATAGCCTAGTCACCCCTAACTTGACTAGACTCCGACTCCCTTGGTAACGATGTAAAGAGAGCTAATGATGATGCCTTGTGACTAATATCACTATGAAATTAATGTTCCTGTAGGCTGTTTTGAATACCTATATATACGTATAAATTACCTCCAAAATTTCATCTCCGACTTTAACAGGTGGTGAGGATTTGGCAGCGGATCCAGCAGGATGGAGACCGCAGATGAAGACCGCCATGCGGCTGCGGTCCCGGTGCCCCGCCAGGCTGAGTCCGAGGCCCGCCTTCGGAGACCGCTCCAGTTTGACCACGACGATACTGTCTCCGAGCGATGCATATTTCTTGCGGATTTTATCTGTGGAGAGTAAATGATACCATTCAGTTCCTATGTCACATATTCCTGCCTTAAATCAACAAACTTTGACTTTTGTTCAATTTATTTAGAACCTTTAAATGCGGATAAAAACGGTTATGTGTTATAAAATTTTTTTTTCAAAGATTAAGTTTTGCTTTACTGATATAGAGACATTTCTGCTTTCTTCCACTTCTATTCTTTTCTATGTAGTCGATTAAAATTTGTTGTCTAAACAAATCTAAGTGTTATTATAGACATTGGTATTAATATGAAGTGGTATTTTCGCCAAGTGTCAAATCTAGTAGACTATATACTGATTATAAACCAAACCAATAATAGATCTCTTCTACTCGACAATAGATGGCGTTGTAACAAATAAATTTGTATCACTATTTCGCTCCTATCTTGAGAAGCAATTAATAATACAGCGGTGGGTTTATAAGGCAATATAAAGTGAGTGGAGGGCTCGCAGACAAGAGCTTTGATGATAATCCGGATTGAATCGATCTGGTCTACTCAAGAAATGAAACTGTCGTATGGAAATGAAATCGTAAGTATTGTGGTGATTTTACGAGTGGGATTTAAAGAGCGTCGGAATAAATGCAAAGGATTTTTTTTTTTAAGAGAATGAAGGATTTATCAAATAGTAATCTATTGTTATTCTTATTTTAAATTTAAAAATATACCTTTTGACAATTTTACGTGATTGCTATGAACATTTTGGAAAATTCCTGCGGCAGCTTTTATAAGCTTTTTTATTGGTTAGACGTAATAGTTAAAACTAAAAGTGAATTTAGATTTGTTAAATTTACCGTGAGACTATATTTTTTTACATAATATATTTTTATTTGAATGTTGCATGCATTACTCTGGATGAAATTTGTCACGGATGTAGACATTTTTTTATATATTTTTTTTTAATTCGGCGCAGAACGACGCGGGCGACATCTAGTTAATGACAAAAAATACTACGGAACCACGTCAAGAAAATCGACCCTTTACGAACGTTGTTCTAGAAACAAGGAAAAACTTTTCCCGCGCGGGAAAGCGCATTACCCTCATCGACAAATCACATTTTCCGACGTCCGATTGTCGCTGACAAATCGACTCGCAGACACGAATGTTGACTGCTTTTTATATACGACAAAAACAGAGGCGTTATTATTCGAAACTGTTATAAATGTATTTTCAATTAATCAATTTAACTT
>JAODUI010000018.1:980502-994028 GCA_027563995.1 Papilio gigon | reverse complement strand
TTCCCAATATCCTTACGAGTTCACTCTGACGCGCACCCTGTACCATTCTGACAGGTCTCTGCAACATAAATTGACGATGTGGTGATGGATGTCATGATCCTAACTAACTAAGAAACAATTGAATGTATACCATTAAAACACATCCGTGCGACAACGTGTCGTTTTCCCGCCAAAACTACGTTGACACCGACAAACAAGATGGCGGACGCACGCCGTTTTTGAAGCGAGCTCACCGTTTCTCCACTTTTTCCGCACTTATATTGCATGTACTCTTTAAATACACTGCACAAAATTTGAAAGCACTTTTATAATGTTTCGGCGTAAAACGTAAGCAAGATGGCGCATGCACGCCGTTTGTTTAAAATGTATATTGATAAATAATATTTTATAATGACTTTTTCTAGAACTAAAACATTAAATTCACTTTTTTTAATAGCAATGACGTGCAATAAATAAAGCTCTGTTGGCTATAACACTTTTTGTTCACTTGTTTTTGGCTCTTTGCGTTTGTTTTTTGTTTCCTTTACGTCAATATTTTTTTTTACAAATTCTTAATGATTCAAACAGTCTTATAATTTGAGCTGATTTTACTTATGTGAGAAAAAAATGATTTGTTGATGTTTTTTACTATAAATATACTAAAGACTATCGTGGTTCGTAAGTTAAAAAAAAAAATAGGTTTCATATAAGTAACAAGTGTTCTTTTTTAACTATGATTTTATCGATTAAGAATTTACTGAAATCTTAAGCACGTGTGTTATACACTTAACACTTGACCTCATGTTTCTGCCGAGTTCTCTATTTAGAAATGACTGTCATACATTTGACACTCTTATTTACCCTTATACATGAGTATCCTGGATGAGGGCTGAAGACCGATCAATCTGACGGTCATCAAGGGAGGTCGTCGCTCAGTGAGCGACATCGGGCTGACATGATCATGGCAAATCCATCCATATTTTTGGTCTTCCTCTTCCTATATTACGATTGTATTATTTATTATAGTTGACCGACCAGTCCACATCATTATTTAATATGTTTCGTATATACATTTTCTGGCGTTTTAAATTCAAATGAGCGACCTCGCTATGCAAGAGGCAATGGGACGAAATGCGATTTTTCAACCGTCGACTTCGCGAACGCATTTACATAAACTGATATACACTTTAGAAATTCTAAAAATATAAGACAAACGCTATTTACGACTATGCTAGTGATCACCTTTGTGGTGCCGCCGCTCGTTTGTCCCCTTCTTCTCTTATGGACAAAATGTATTCTTACAGATTTAAACTCAATTGTTTTGATTTGTTTTTTTTTATTTTCTCGCAAAAAAAACTTCGCTAACTGACAAATACAGGCTGGATTTAATTTGGCATTAACTAGAAGACGTTCACTAAAATAAAAAATCGCATCCAAATTATATCAGTAAAAGCTTTATTTAAACATGTCGAGTCGTTTCAGAATACGCGAAACCAGTCGGTGCGTTCTTTAGTAATCGTAACCACTCAGAGTGCGTTACTGATCAACGTGTCATATTATCTTGGAACTAAAAGCAATATTTAACAGACTAAACGTTACTTTTGTTGGATAACTCCATTAACTTTTCGTGCGGAGGTTACAGCTTTGTGAGTAGGGTCTGACACATTGCAACACAGTCTTGTCAGATCCTTTATCTAAATAAACAAACTTATACCGTCTTCTTTATTTGAAATTTAATAACGAAAAAAAAATTGACACTAGTCGTGGAGACGCTGAATAGTCCATCAACTGACGACGTTTTGTGTAATCATCTCGCGACTGTCTCTGAGCGGAATTAAACAAAAATCAGTTACAGATATAGTGAGACAAGATTTTCCTTCGTAATTTTTAGGAAAAAAAACCTATCTATCTGATCTCTCAAATAGCTTCAGTACCCATCTTAGTGAATGACATTATTCATTTTTACATTTGACACTAAACAATAAAGTGCCATATTAATGGATATAAAAATGTCACTCATTTAATACGCTCATTCATTGACAGTTCTGGTGTCATCGTATTCCGACAAAAATTCCCGAGGCAAAATAATTTCTCGTTACATCCGTAGTAACATGTATCTTTTTTGAAACTATGTTCTGCGTATATACTAAATTTCAACCAAATCTATGAAGTCATCAAGAGTAATATCGGAAGATTCATCAGACAGTCTATTGTTGAACAAAAGACTACGCGGTACTGACTACTTCTATGCTTTTAAAGGCTTAATTTACTAGGATTAGAATTCTCAGCATTAGAAGTACGCATGACCCACTCGGTGCAGTTCCAAGTACACGGAAGACACGCTTCAAATGCGAAGGATACCCTTTTTATACTACTTATAAAAACGGCTTACCTCACGTGTAAATCGGTACCGATCGCGTTATAGCGAACACGCTATACTATGCCACTCACCCTGAAGAAGAGCCCCCGATGGGCTCGAAACTAGTCAGTACCGAAACCAATTTACATGAGTTAAGTCATTTTTATAAGAAGGATAGTCATATGTATCATTAAAGTTTTTAACACCCTCTTCGTCTAAGAGTGTCCCGGAGTTTCATTTCTAGTATTCTCAATCCCACACAAATTCTATTCTTCGTGTATGCTTATCCGTTGTCTGGGTGTTTATTTAATTTATGAAAATGTAAAAATACGACAGTTTAATACGATTGTATCCGTCTTGTACGCCGATAGACGTCGAGTGATATTTCTGGAGAGAACGTTACGTCTCTGTTTATACTGGAGAACATGCTTTAGTGTTGAACAAAATAAATATATTTTGTTACATTGTATTCATATAAACATATCGTATATTTGATGTTAACAGCAGCGTACATAAATACAATGGAGAAATATTTAAATAAAATCGTAAATAATATACATTTTAGTGGAATTATATATGAAGTGTGGGGTGTCCTCCCGTCAGGTGGACTGACGGCAGGAAGTCGATGGAGGCGGAGGAAGGCATTGGGAAAGACATATTCCAGTAGTTGAAAGACTAGTGCTGATGATGATGATACCTAGCTTGCGACTCAGTTCGTGTGATTTTTTTGTAATATTTTCCATTAATGATCCGCTCTTATTAGTCGTTACGTGATATGACATAGCTTATAACCTACCTCAATAAATGTACAGTCCAACACTAAGAGAATTTTTCAATTCCAACCAGTAGTTCCTGAGATTAGCGCGTACGAACTCTTCAGTTTTATAATATTAGTATAGATTTAATTAGCAAATTTTAGTTCGATAAAAAATAACAGTATAATTTTAAACAAAAACAATTACATTGATTTATTAAACATCGGTTTGAAAGTAGACTTTTAAAAATAAAATGCAAAGTTTTTAAGCGATTTTTTGTCAAGAAATATTCAAGTCTTCTATTTAAAAATGAATTTTTCTATTGGTCATCGTATCACGCGTGAACGGATGGAACAATTTCGTTACTCCTTTTTTGTTCTGTTTAATATTGTCAGTTTGCGAGAGTAAATTGGACGAGGGCCGAGGATCGATTGTCGTGGCGATCTTTGGGTGAAGCTTATGCTCAGCAGTGGGCGACGTTACTGATATGATGATGAATATTATCAGGTGAAAGTTTTTAAGATAGAAAAACATTAGAACTTAATATTATTAGTTTGAGATAATACAACGCAAAAGGTTATCGTGATGAAGAAGGTGATTAGATTGAATGTGGATGGCTATAAAGGTAGAGGAAGAAGGAAAGTGTAGATGGATTGGATGAAAGAGAATATCAGTAGAACATGTGTGGGTTCAGATATGACGGCTGACAGAGATGTATGGCAGAGTAGTATATACTCTGCCGACCCGCCTCCGTGTCAATGTCTGTCCGGTTGGATAGTTTTTTTTTTTCAATTTAACATTACTTGTGTGTCAATGTGATCCGCAAGATGACATGTCATGTCCTGTCATGAGTTACAATATTATACACGTGTATATGAGGTTATTCTGAACACAGAATAAACATCTATTCAAAGGAAAACAGATTAGATGCTGTACCGGTCCTCACAGGCGTGCAGTCGTAAAACTACAAAGTCTGGTATTAAGACAACAGGCTACTGCCCGACTTTACGACTCGTAAATTCGACGTGGGTTATAACAAATAATTAGTGCGCCATTTTGTTTTATTGCGTCTTTTTTTTTTACGATCGTAGTTTGTAATCGTTTTTATTTTGTTGCTTGCCAGTAACATGGCTTATCAATTAAATTTTATATACAAAATTACTGTTTTTAATGTAATGTATCCAATATTTTCAATAGAAATGAAACTTTGCTGACAAACAACAAGAAATACTAAAACTTATTAAATTAAACCTTCTTATGTTGAAATTACAACCACCAAAATTCGACTGAATATTGCGAAGATGGTATTAAAGGCGACATCTAGTGTCGGATAAAAGCATTATCGTCCCATAGCAAAAGTATGGTGTAAGAAATTAATCAGTACCAATGGTTTATAAGGGGGAGGACCGCATACTGTGGCATTCAGGAAGGCCTATGTCCAGCAGTGGGTAGACAAAGGCTGACGATGACGATGATGATGCTCTACAATATGAACTTTTATTTAGAAATTATTTACTTTTGCATTATTCCTTACAAAGGCACAGGACCGGTCATCTTGGGTATCGGAAGGACTATGTTCAATGGACGTCCTCGAGGCGATGATGATGACAATGTTCCAAATTATAAAATGTTCTTAATTTCATTGTATCTCTTGGAATACACCTCTTAATATTTCTATTTTGAAACTCATTTCGAAGTCTTTATTAAGTATTTTACGTGTGTCTGAAACTTCTATTAAGAGTAGAGCCTTAACAATGAAAGTGAATAACAAAGTAGTGTCAATGTCCGTGTTTGTTTAAATCCGAATTACACTTGGAAAAAAATAGGCAGTCTTTTTTTTTTACTTCAAGATAGTTTAATATTATAGATAGATAAAAATAGATTTCATCCCGAGCAGAGAGATAACGCGACAATAAACTTCCGAAAGTATATTGTTGGGGTAAAAAAATCGTCATCAACCTGCCCTTTTCCCTACGTACTGTCGGCCCAGTATGTACTCCATACATCTCTATCAGCTCATATCTAAACTCACATACTTACGCATAACCTCTTTCACACAATCCAAACCTTCGGTCTTCCTCTACGTGTAGCCATCTACATTCAATCTTATCACCTTCTTGTTTATATACTCATCATCTGTTAGGGTAAAAAATGTAATATTTTTTTTTGTGTTCATCTAGCCTTATTTAACAGTGAGTTCACATTGCGACATTAATTGTAAAAATATTTCGGTATCGCCAGTGAAAACGTGTGTCGTAAGCTTTTAGAAATTTATCAAAGTCAAGAATTCATTTTTATATAAATGATTATTAATGCGTAATATATATAATATTATTTATAACACGAGAATAAATTTTGTCAACTGTCCAAACATACAAGGTTCTTCCTTCATATATAAAACACACATATACCTTCTATTCAGACAACTACACTCATACTAATGCGCGTAAAGATTAGCAACACTAGCTTTCGCCTGCGACTTTATCTGCTTTTAAAAAAAAAGAAAATTAACAAGTAGCCTATGTTTTCTTCCCGACTTTATTCTACATTCTTGTCAAATTTCATACAAATCCATACAACCGTTCTGGAGATATCTTCTAACAAATAACCTTCCAAACATCTAAGCTTCATTCATCATCTGTTCACTATACGTCCCCACAGAGGGGCTCAGAACCTACCATGTTACTAGGGGTGACTAGGCAATAGTCAACCATACTGGTCCAGTGCTTGTTGGTTGTCTTCACATATATCTAAGCTTACGTATTTATAGTTTAGTACACGGAACGAGACTCTAACATATCTGTATAATAACCGTATAACCATCTCTTTTTTCCCTTTGATATAAACAGAGACAAAATGATTTAATACATTACTAGTAGCTTGTAAGAGCATCCGTGACACACTGTTCGCTTGACAGAACTGAACCAAAATTTACACGTTCAGATTCGACGATATATAAAGTGTTTGGATATTCAAATTTCTTATATTCAACGTTCTTACGGTGAAGGAAAACATCGCAAACTGCACATATCTGTGATGCAACTCAACCCGTGTGATGTCAACCCGTGTTAAACCAGCGCGGTTTACTATGATATCAAACTCATGGGTTGGTAGTACCTTCAGACATGCTCACATACAAAGGAATTTCACACATAGATGTCCAGTTATAAATACCAATTGTAAGAATTAATATAGATTAGACGAACGTCGTAAAATTTAATTGACCTACAAGGAAGAGATATACATTTATATATCTATAGATTTTTTTATACTTAAATTATTAGCAGATTTTTGTTAACTTATTAATATTTCTTGTAACGATTCCAGGTAAGCTTGGAGCTAGTGCTAGGATATGGTGCACAGCGATAATCGAATGCGATTCGAGCCTACGACCGCTTGATCGGCAGTTCGTGCCCGTGCATTAAGCAATTGGCGCTTCTAAACTATAATTGTCATAGTTAATTATGTTTTTCATAACACAAATTACATGTCAGCGGAACCCGACTTTAATAAATAAAGCAAAACATAATTCTATGTTAACAAAAAACCGATTCTCTGTTATTCTATAAATTATTGATCGTTTAAAAACAGAACCGTGTATCTTGCCAGATATTTCTCGAGTGCTAGTACGTTTTAAATTTCATTTTAAAATCGTTCACGTTACCTACGAATAGAAAGATGAGGTTTTTTTTATTGTAAAAGTTGTTTACATTGTCAAAAGAAATGTATCATAAACTGTATTCAAACCTTCGACTCGTAAAATCAGCTCAAATAGCTTTTGTCAAATATTACAGTTGTAAAAGAAAAAAATATTTTGTTTTCCTTAACGCATTCTATGGACTAATAAAAACAGTTTGTTCCTACACATAAAATGTTCATATCAATAAATTATAAGCATCACTTATTCACGTCTTTTATTCACACTTTACAAAAACACATATAAAACCTTTTTTTTTAACAAACTTTGACTAACACTGGCCGGTCATAATGCTAAAGAACATTATCATAATGTTTCTAAATTTAAACGTTTAAATTTCGAATCGAAAAACTTCCCGACGCGCGAAAGTCAAAGTAAATACGACCGTCCGCTCGAATCTCTGTCGCCATACTAAAAGCACACGTGGGTTGCAAAACAAACGCGCTCAAACTGAAAGGGCATAAAACAACGAGAAATGCAAGATAAATTCGTATCTTATTTTTAGTAAGGGCTTATATAAACTGGTGGTTTCAAGCAGTCGAATAATCAAGTAATTGGCGTATGGTCACCAATCTAATATAGTATATAATATAATATATAAAACAGTTTTACCGACTGAAAACTTAGATCCGTGTATGGCAAATAACGTAGACCCTTTAGGCTGGCAATGCATCTGCACTTCCTCTGTTAATCCGTAACACTTAGCGTTACGTGAATTGCCAATATAAAAAATTAAAATTCGCTGTAACTGATACTTAACCACTAAAAAAAAACAAACAGGTAAGCTTGGTGTAATTCAGTGAGGTTTGTATATGACTTCATAGATCAGGTTTTTTTTTTAAATAATCAGAACACAAATATGAAACACTAATTACGAAAAAATATGGAACTAATTTATCTGTGTTCATTAAAAATAGAAGTAATAAGAAGTCGATTAAAGCGCCCCCTAGACTGGATATAGAGTGTAAACATTTTTTGAATTCACTTATATATGGCTGTATATTTTAAATTTGGAATTGATGTTATTTAAGAATGATAGTTACAGAGATAAAATTGATGAACAAAACATACAAAGTGTGTTAGGAGTACATACTGTGCCGACCCTTCATAGAGTAAAGGACAGGATGGTGATGAAAAAAAAATCAAACGACAATATCCTATGTTTTTTAAGAAAATTCCTTTTATTTAGTAAATGGAAAAGTTTATTTGGAAACATTCGTAGTAAAGCGGCCTTCGTATTCGCAACGAGACGGGCTTTTGTATGCAAACACGGGTAAGTTTGTAAAAGTTATGTCAAGTAAGACAAATTATGGGTAAAGCTGAACTGAACTCTATGACCATTGAATTAAGAGTCATATTAATAGGATTAAAGTTGTTAGATTTGATTTGACGGTAAAAATAAGTTTGTAATTTGTTTGGCCGGCGACGAATTATTTAGGCAATGATGTGCGAAAATATTTTTGCATGACAAATGTTGATGCGATATTTTCTTTTGAGCGACGCAGAAAAAAAATGGCCGAGGATTTTTTTCTGGTGTTTTTTTTACCAGCCCGTTTGAAAGTCATAAGGTTTTTTTTTTAATCTATGAAAATAGAGATGTTTTGTTACTAACGTTTGTTTTTTTTGTGTGAAAATTGAGAGTTATAATGTTTGTTCAGATGGTGCTTTTGAATTTTATTACAATAGCTTTATTGTTGTGGACGTTTCAATCTTTTTGGCGGCTGACCTTGTGTTGATCGAAGCGCCCTCTACCACATTATTTAACATCGTTACACCTAACAACATGGACTGGTCGTCGCCTTGTTCCGAGCAGACAAGACGTTTGAAAAATATAATATACACATACCGGATATGTCCAAAGCAGTAACTCTTAATTGTTACATACTACTTTTTTAAATCAACGGAAAAATTCGCTAAAAATCTCGTTTTTCATACATAATTAGCGATGAATTGTTTTTCCAAACGCAAGAAACTAAAGTTATGGTTATGTGGTCGAAATGTACGGTTGAGTAAGTGCCTATTCACTCTACTCTGGAAGACTCCCTCATCGTACTATGAAGGAGAACTGATACTGATAATTCGTTTAACAACGATTGAACTACGTGAATGAAGACAGGCACAGAGAATCTGTAGAAAAAAATTACAAAGCAAAAAGGTTTCCGACTCAAACCATATCGGGGGCTCAAGATCGAAATAAAAAAAATGCGTGAATGGGGGGGGGAATGCCATGCATATTTGTGATCCTTATCCTCGTCCTTCATTTGTTTCGTAAATATGTCAATGCTGTCATTGCGATCTTTTTTGAGGCTTACACCCGGCAGAGTAATAGATTAGCGTGGTATGGACATATTATGCGAAGGGATGAATGTCATATAACAAGAAGAATGTTAGATATGAATGTGGAGGGATATGTGGGTCGAGGTAGACCTAGAAGATGGATGGATTGCGTGAAGGATGACATGAGTTAGAAAGGGGTAACCGATGAGATGACGGCTGATAGGCGAGAATGGAAGAGAAGAACATGTTGTACCGACCCTACATAAAGTGGGACCAGGGCAGGAGAAAGAAGATTGGTCTATACAAAAATAAGTCAGTATTCCTACTTATTATAGTATAGTCGATACTTATGTTAACAAGTCAAAGCTTACCTCATTTATTAAAAAAAACAACATCGCCAAAGACATAATTGTCACATTCAAAGTTATAAAGTCGTGTTAAACTGCACTAAATTCTCAATGCTGTCTAAAAGTAATGTAGTCGTCGAAAACTTATCGTTAAATCAGTAATAATTACTTGTATATAGAAAAATGTCTCAATTTATACAACAAAATCGTGATAAAAACCGTAAATGTAAAACAGTCACTTAAATCATGGCTGGCACAGCGACCGCCACGCCCTCGCTGACCGAAATTATGTTTGCATGTAGCTGTTTAATGTTGTATGTAATGCGTTTCATTACATTAGACCATATTCAATTAAGATAAGAATTTTGAGGCGGCGAATCCCATTACGTTCGAATTTAAATAATGGTCATTGCGTCATTGTTTCCTATAACATCTGTATTACCTGTTATTTAGTTTGTAGAACATTCCCATATATAAAGTAGGAGCAGTCATTTGTTTTGTATAGACGAAATCTTATAGCAAATTAAATTGTTACTGTAACATCGAAGCCACTTTTTTATTTTATTTATTCAATTGTTATGTTTTTTCCAATGTTATTATAATATTCTGTCTACAATTCTATTCAGAATATTATTTTTCTATAAAACGAGAAATATTTTAACCTAAGTCCTAACTAATATCGTTTACTTTAAAGCAACGTCAGTACATAGTTTAATTAAGACAAAGGAGAAAATACATTTTGTTAATGTAATTTGTAACTTTTTAATTATTTTTTTTTAAATTTAAACGCAACGTACAACGTCCTCTCTAATGTACGTCTTATTTTACATCTTAATGAAACAAAAATTCAATTCGAATTTTCCTATTTACATTGCCTTAAAAGCCAATTACAAAAGCTAGAATAAACGAATTATTTGTCATTCCTTTGTTGGTTCTCGGAGGAGCGCTTATTAAGAAAAGGCGATTAACGTCTGAAAGAAGCTTTCTATTCTTAGTTAATCTTTCTACAACGTATATTTTATATCGAACGTAAATTATTCATATTAACATATTAAATTAATTCAATAAAACGGTACAAAAAAATACTTATATTATATGTATAAAGAAATATTATTTCTGTTACCATTGATGGAAAATTATAGTCATTGTTTGAAGAACCTAATTTTTCTTATGCGTTCACGTATTGCATTTCAAATTATTCGTAACTTGTTATTTACGAAAATAATATTGTACAGAAGCGGCAGCTGGTACGCCTCTATAGCATGCTAAGGGCTACATTCATTTGCATACTGCGGCCGGCGTCAGACTCATAATCATTACTCGCCAAGCAGAATTAGCCCCTAAGGTACACTAGTCGACAACTACCACCACTTTATTATCCCTCAAACGTGTTCACTCATGCTAATTTGAAACCTTTGATGTGGCTTACAGTATCGGTCCGAGCTGGACTAACATTAAATGCAATAAAATAAGCACATTGGTTTATTAAGTTTGGGAGTAAGGTGTGTTTAAATAAAACATCCTGTTAAATTATTAAAACTACAGTGAGACATTACACTATAATACTTATAAAAACGGCTTATTCATCCTGCAGAAGAGCCCCCGGTGGGCTCGAAACTATTCGGTACCGACATCGATTTACACGTGAGTTAAGCCGCTTTTATAAGTAGTAAAACATCCTGTTATTTTATTTTATTTCAAATACAGACGTGTTTTTAATATACAGAAAGCTTTTATAAGATAGTTGTATGTTATCATCTATGAAATAAATTTTAATTACAAGCATTAATTAATTAATAGTATATGTTACGTCGATGGCTCATTTGTTAAGCGCTTGACCGGACCGGAGCGTACTCGACATTGTCCAAGTTTAAGTCCCGTCATGTGCCAATGTGTTTCTTCGAAAAGAATTTCATATATACAATAACCGATGCTCTTACGGTAATGGAAAAGATCGTGATGTAACCTTCACATATTTGCGTAGAAATTCGAAGATATGTGTGAAGTTAACCAACCCAGACTGGGCCAGCGTGGTTGACTATGGCTTAGTCACCTCCGCATAATAAGGTAGGCTCCGAGCCCCTCAGTGGGGACGTATAGTGAGCTGACGTTGAATATGATACGTCCATCTACGTAAATTAGTTTATTTGCAAATTAAGTGAAAAATAAATTTGATATTTTAAGGATTTTAATAGATATACTATATTTAAAGTTAATTCTATCATAAAATATTCAGGAAATGCGTTCATAAAATTTTATCTTTCATATGAAGCCAAGTTTGCTTCTATAACCTAAATTCTATTCGCGCTTTCTTCATAAAAGACAATTTAATAATGGAATGTTTGAAATCTTGCACTTTGCTTAGGTAGTTACTACACGACTTTATGTTCTCACGTGAACTTTGCAAGTTCTTTGCTTAAAATGCACCACTCGCGACGCTCCCTCGCTTTATAATCTTTCGATCAAATACTCGAACAGATGACGACAAATTTATTCCTGTCCAAAGATTCTAATCGCAGACGTGACTTTTTATACGATTGTTCTAGGCAACGCTATTTTTTGCGAGCGAAGACAGAAAAAAAAATGTCGACCATCGTTCCCGCGTGTCATTTCTGACACATTTTAATTAGCATGTGCCCCAACGGATACGTTCGTGTGATAAGAACAGAAAAATTAAAAAAAAAGCAGGTGTGAACGAAATAAGTGCCTCTACAAAACAGACGTGCTAATAGGCTAAGAAAGAAGCTGTTAATCTAATTAATTCGGTTCTACACCTGCTTATTTGTAAGACGATTACAACGCGAAATCAATGAACGGTCAAAAGGCGGACTAGTTTAAACTTTGTCTAATTAGTTACACATCTACAGGCGTCTACAACATCTACGAAAAACAACTGACATTTGTTAAATGGTTAGTCGATAGCTTAGGCGATACAGAATGTAATCAGAGTTTAAACTGTTTTAAATTCGAATAGGAATGTAAGATAGCTCGCGTTTAGTGTTGCGCAAATCTTTGCCCGCGTTCACTATGTCAGGTGAGTTTCATTTTTGTCTGGCGCTTGTCCAACTCATTGTTATTTAAAATGCTCTCGCGACCGTTGTATATATATGTTCATTTTTGCCAAAACAAAAACAAAACTACACTCAATATTATTCATACTTAGTACACTGCTAATGAAAGATAGAAGGTATGTATGGATTGTGCGAAAGAGGAAATGCGTAAGAGTGGGAGTGTAAGACTGTTGATAGAAATGTATGGAAGAGTATATAATGGGTCGATCCTTCGTAGGGAGTATGGCAGTCTTGATGACGATGATGACTAAGTAATCTGCACTAAAATTAAATTGAAAACGTCCAAGATGAGGTTACGTGTTTGTTACAATCAATATACTCATCTCTACATAACTACATGGCTATTGAGTGGATAAGAAAGTTTTTTTTTAATTATATATCGTAAAATACAATAGTTATACAATAAATGTGTATTATACCTGTTAAGATTTATGTTTATAATTTCATTAAATGAACAAGTCCCCGGAAATTCCTGTTGCCATACACAATTGGAGCGTACGTCCGCTCAGCTCAGTGTACGAATGTAATCCTTGTATAAAGCGGGCGTAACATCACGAAAATATACTGAAAAAGTTATTTTAATCCGTTGTGAGTAATTTATGGATACCGCATAACGCAGCGATGCAAATATTTCAACGGTGCTACGGTGTTCAATAGCGGTCGCTTGTACTGATAATATGATGCGTTTATTAATAAATAATTAAGTCTTTATGTATTCGACATTGAAATTAAATTTCGTAGAAAAATAAGTGTCGATAAAGTTTATTGAAAATTATGTAAAACATTAACATCAATTAAAAAATCTTGCGAAACAGTTAACGTTGGGTTAGTTAAATATAGTATCTTAAACATTCATAAATCAATATAAAAGATCACTAAATAATTTTAAAACAATCAACCCAGGTGTCGTGTGCATTTGAATATGTTTACTTTATACTACTTATAAAAGAACTTAGCCCATCGGGGGCTCGAAACTAGTCGGTACCGACACCGATGTACACGTGAGTTAAGCCGTTTTATAAGTAGTATAGTGAAATGTCT
>JAODUI010000018.1:965300-980402 GCA_027563995.1 Papilio gigon | reverse complement strand
AAAGATCGCCACGACGATCGGTCCTCGGCCGCCCTCATCCAGGATGCTCCCGCAAACTTAACCAGATCATCGGTCCAGTTTGCGGGAGGCAATAATAGATGGATGATACTTTCAAATTATTAATAAAAACAATGCTATCTCGATTCTAAGACACTGCCACTTGATCACCTCTTATCGATAATATCCTACAACTATCATCATCATCATCAGCCCTTGTCTGCCCACTGTTGGACGTAGGCCTTCCCAATGCTTTCCACAGTATGCGGTCCTCCGCCTTCCGTATCCAACATGCACATCACTATATGAACCTGCTTAATCCTACACGAGTTTGAATGTGAACTTGCTAGTTATTCATATGCAATTGCCAGACAGATACAACTCAAACTGACTTAATGCTTACATAGACCAGTTCCGAATTCAAAACGCAAAAATGATTATCTTCCATTCAATCATCAGCAGTGGAAAGACGGAAGAAAAGAAGACAATTGGGTACGAAAGAAAAACCGCATACTGTGAAAGGAATTCGGAAAGACTTATGTCCAGCGGTGAGCAGACAAGGGCTGGTGATGATGATGAATCATCGACTTATTTTGCTAATACCTTATCGTATATCGCTGTTAAGTGCTCTCGTTCACTATATACGATGAAAATTGACTTCAATTTATAAGTAATTTAGAATTCAAATTTGATACAGTAAAACAGCATTTTTGAAACAAATTTTAATAATCAATTCATTCATGTATATTTCATACAACGTTTGTCCGCAGCTGCGAATCGGTCACGAGTCATTTTATATAAGAACTTTTGATTTAAACATTTTACGTCTGCCCGTGGCAACAGCACAAAATAAAAAAAAAGTATAGCCTAAATTGAATACATGAATTACCTTCCAGTAAAAAATCCCATCACAATCGCCTCAGCTATAGGAGACTAACCCGGAACAAAGCTTGCCGACAATCATATCTAAAACAAGTCCACTTTCCAATCAGACCAATTCATTTAACTAAGTCAGTAATATATCCACCGTTTATACGAACACGATAGAATAGATTTTAAACTATACTGTACTACTGGACTATAATTATAATAACACAACTGCAAGAGAGGTCTTGTCACACACGGCAGGAATACAAGAGCATCACAACCTTCTGTTTTTGTAACCAACGTCAAAAGACAACTGCATCACTGCAACTGCAACTTTTGTATTCAAAGGTATTGTTTCAAATATTTAAATAATCTGTTAAATCCAATTTACACTGATTAATGTTCTTATTTAAAAACAATAGTATAAAAACGTTATTAAATACAGATTCGATTAATTTAACAATGGCTTACTTAATTGATGATCGTATTGTCAAGAAGGAGATGAGATTGAATATGGATGGCTACAAAGGTAGAGGAAGGCAGGTGTGGATTGTGTGAAAGAGGATATGCGTAAGAGTGTAAGTTCAGATATAAAGGCGGACATAAACTTATGAAGTGCATACTGTGACGTCACTATGTAGGGAAAAGGGAAGGTCGATGAAATGACTTACAACAAGATTCATGATGGACTAGACATTATCAAGAATGTCATCTTGAAGGCAACATGCTGTACTATCTAATTCAATTCATTTAATTAGTTAATTAATTTACATACAATTTACTCGAGGGACATAGTGAATGCCAATTACATTATCATAGTCCCAAGCGGGCCGGCCACTTATAGGAATTAATGTCGAACGATGGACGACTGTGGCTCGCTTACATCGGCTATGTCATAGCATGTAACATGAACTATAACTATTAGGCGACCCAATTTTTTAAACATGTTTTTGTAGTAGAACAAACGTGCATAGGGCTGTTAATCTTGCTCTGTAAATTAACAGATGCCACTGCTCATAGACTTCTGGAATAAGTTGAAGGGTTATTTTGGTTTTAAAAGACTGAGTACCTTTCGGGTTCTTCGAGTTAGTACGAACGGCGGGAAGTCGAACGTGGAAAGACCGTATGTTGTGAAAGGCATCGGGGAATTTTACCCAGCAGTGGACAGACAAATTGATCATGATAGTAATGATTGCTGTCTTCCCATATTTACCAAGGCAAAGGCTGAGAAGAGGGGGCTAAAATTTTGGCAACGGCACTTAGAGGAACTCGGAATTACTAACACTTCCACCGTGTCTTCCGTGTGATATTGAACTGGTTAAGCGTGACGTTTGTGTAGGTACCTAAATGAATTTGATTCAAGATATCTTCTTCAAATACTATCTCCTATCGAAGATTGCCATAACAGTTCTAAATATAGAGCGCCTTTTACCGCACCACTGGCGCAGATTTTTCAGCCAAATTCTTTGTCCAATTTACTAGGTATTTTGTCTGACCAATACAAATTTAACAGGCATTATAATTTACAAAGTTTTTTTTACTGTAATTTGTAAGAAACATGTGACTAAGCTTTTGTATTGTGAAGGTCTGGCTACTCTTATGAAATAATGAACTACTCCAAGAGCCTCGTAATCAGATAATATACAAAGTATACTTAAACAATTTTTAATTATAACCCGACCATTTTCAATGTCCTTGTTCAAAGTAGCACGAACACTAGAATGAACTTCGTCTTGAACTTGGTCAATTCAATAAAAATGATTATGACGTTTTTTTAATAACATTGCTCGGAACACAACAAGCAATTATACACTTTAGTGCTTAACTTTAAAGTTTATTTTTCAATGTATTAAATGCTTTAATAATTATAATAACTGAAAGTGGAAACTATGCCTTTAGTAATCGTAATAAGGTTTATTTTCGTCTTCGTGTATTTGAAGAAGAAAATGCGTGGCCCGGTGTCATTGAAATGGCTTCATCGCATTATTGATCACGTGTTTTGGGAAATCTTTTGTGTCAAAGTATCTGTTCGTGTATGTAAACAGAAGTTTTAACATGTCTTTGGTTGTAAGGTCACGTCACTATAACAAATGTCAAATGAGAATCAGGTTTCACGAACACTCTACGAAATATTGGATTATATTATATTCATCTATAGATTTAGAGAAGTAAATATAGCTTACAGAAGATCTAGAATATTTAAACGAATATGTAGAACTTCATCAGCATCAAATGGTCTTTCGGTCTGCTTTACGCTTTTTGATTCTAGCTCTTGTCGGCGTTATTTTCAAGATCTCGTGAGACGTCGTCCAGCAAACTTATTTCTGGCCTAGCGTGTGAGCTATCCCTTTGTTACACTCTCCAGTAGACCCTGAAGCACTGTTTATTTATTCACACTAAGTGTCCTGCCAACCAATTTTAAAGGCAAGGTGAGGTGGTGCATTATAATTTCACTTTCATTAGTGTATTGCCGATTAATATATCAGTTAGTACAGCCTAATATTGGTTAATAGATCAAAGAAGGTGTAAATGGATTGTGTGAAAGAGAACTACGTGTGTTCAGTTATGACTGCACTGATGGCATAGATGTAGGAGTACATACTGTGTGAGTACGTAGAGAAAAGGGCAGGTTGATAATGATGGCATCAATTACGGCCTGTTTCGACCCCGTGTTTAAATTTGGAATAAACTATTCTGTTTAGTAGTTCGTGATTTGAAAATATCCGGTACTTTCTTGATTAATAGAATACCACATAATGTTATATTTTTACTTTTGCTATATCACCTAAATAACAATACTGAACTGACCGGATTATAAACCTAGTTACCAGTAATCCTTTACTTACCTCATTGCAAACGTAATGAGCGGCAACGATTCTGTTTGTGAGCATTGGTTACGTAACGTTAACACACGCTTCGAGTTAATTAAATAACAAACACAGACGGGCAATCCTCTAATGAGTATTTAAAAGTTTACCTCTTAAGGTTTCAGTGACTTCTAAGTATAGGACTTTTTTAATTAAGACATTCAGTGCCACCAGCCAGTACAATTTTGAAAATAAATGTTCGAGGCAATGAAGGTGTTAAAAACTAGTGATAATTAAAGAAAATAAAAATGAATTGCTGTTCGTTAGTCTCGCTAAAACTCGAGAACGACTCAACGGATTTATCTTATCTTGGTCTTGGAATGTTCGTGGAGGTCTAGGGAAGGTTTAAAAGGTGAGAAAAATTAGAAAGACTCCCGTGAAAGCCTTAAAAATAGCCTCTTTCCATTTCCCATACAAGCGTTTTTTTTCCGAGGAGGAAATGTTTTTTTTTTGTATTTCCTAATAAATTAAAAAAATCATTTACTTATTGCCTTTAAGGCGAAATAGAGTTCGCGGGGTCAGCTAGTTAAAAAATAAAATCCAACTGTATTTCCACAGTGTGGGAAGACTACAAGTAAAATGATGAGTTATCATTGTGTACACACAAAATGTGTTAGACTCTATAGGCAAAGAGTTTTTGATTAAAGAGATCTTACCTTGGTCTTCTTGAAGATGTTAAAATTGTTAAAGGTCCAGCCGATTTCCTTCTATCCTTCACCACTGGAACAGCTAATAAATAATCTTCTTCCGATTCAGTTCCACTATCCCAACTTATACTGGCAGGGGCTGACATTCTTCTGTCAGGTATTCTTTTTGGTGGTTCCAACATTTCTCTTATCACTTCACAATATTTACAACCTGCAGCTTCAGCGATATATGCTTTAGTTATAGCGTAGGCATAATTCTCTAAGAAACACTTATGGCAGTCCGGTACACAATTGTTCTCCACATCAGTAGACTCCTCACTAGGTTCCTGTTTCTTTAACATCATCTTCTTTTCTGTTATATTCTTCTTTGGCGTCCGCTTCTTTTCTTCTTTATGTCTCTTTTCTTCTTCTAATTTTTTCTGTCGTATCTCTTTTAAGCATTCATCTTGATCGTTGTAATATTCGATGCATCGTCGTTCATTTTTGGATGGTTTCGTTGGACTTTTTTTTCTTGTCTTTTTCGTGCTAATGTTAACATTGAGCGGTTCGATTCTTAGCGATTTCATTTGTTTTATAATATGTTCCTGCACATAGGGCCGGGTGTACGACGCATCGTCAACAACATCGGCAATAGTCTGATCCGTGTTTGTTTTGGCACTCGCGTCGTTGTCTTTGTTTCTATGAACTTCGTTTTGTTTATTGAAGTCTTTGATCTCGTCTCCGTTGATTTTATAGCCGTTTTTTTCGGCGCACTTCACAGATGACGAGTCATCGTCTAGACATGTTTCGTAACCGTCTATATCATGATCGATATATAACAGTGTATTATTTTCTTCCTGGACTGACATCCTTGTTGTCGCATCGTAGACACTACTCGTCTCATCCGTCGGTGAATTTAAACACTCTTTCCAACTTTCGTCACTTTTGACCTTTTTTAAAACATCCACCTTATTTTCTCCGCAATCTTTCCAATACTTTTCGAAACTGATTCTCTCTAAACCCGTGGGCGTTACTGCGAAGACCATTTCGTCGGATGTCGACAAGTCTTTGCTATTTTGTTTTGACAGGCTTCTACTGCCATTCGCTTCTTTTCTGTCAGCTGATTTACTTCTTATATTCAACTCTCTCGGTGAAATTAAAACATCATCTGTTATTGTCATATCATCATCAGGTTCGTCTAATGACTCTTCGGATTTTGAAGACTTTAGTTCCATTATACCATTTACCTTTTCTTTATCGGCTTGATGTTTTTCAATGTAATCTATCTTTTGATCTTTTTTGCATTCTTCGAAACTAAGATCGCATAGTGCGGATAATTCGTCGTCCTTGATGGATGCTTCCTCCGGTTCTAAGCATATCTGTACAACCTCTAGACCTTCTCCGTATTCTTGTAGACATTCGTGAAACGAATCCATGCCGGTGTGTTCGTCCGACGCGATTGAGTTCACACATTCCTGTAAATTTATACTTTATCACTAATCATAAAAAAAGAAAATTCTAGGAGAATTTAAATTAGATGTATTGACTAAATTCAATGGAAATGAGCAATGACATTTATAGGTTTCTTTTGCTGACAATGTTTTACTGTTTCTATTATTACAAACACATATTTACATAAGTCTATAGTTACAGCGTTAGGTAATATTTGGATAGATTTGTGATAGTATCTCATTTCTATTGAATTGGACTATAATGTACTGGAAGTTTTCAAAAACACTCAAAGAAATTGACCCAATTATTCTTTATCTGTAGCTCACAGACGAAAAGAGGATGTAATTGAAAAATTAATAAAAAAAAATTGTTTTTGTTGACAACATTTATTGCATTAAACGTTACAAAGCTCGTGGGACAACATTTAGATTGATTAAAGTACAGTGAGACGAAATACTACGTTGTAATAATAATTGTGGCGTTTTATAAAAAAATAACAAAAAAAAACAAGCAGTTCGTTTAACAGTTAACAAAATATATTCACAGTTTAGCTACATGTTATAACATCATCATCATCAGCAGAAGGTCGTCTGCTGAAGATATACTTCCTCCATCGATTGCTACGATGACCGGCCCCGCAACTTTACATAAGTCATCGGTGATGTAGGTCTACCTACGCTGCCTCGACCTGTGCGTCTAAGCTAAACAGATTTGTAGCTAAAATGTTCAAAACTATTTTATAGTCTTAGATCTAGTTTTAATATATTACAAAAGTTTCGACAATGTCTTTGAGCTTTAAGCTTTGGAATTCCATGCAGCTTTCGACAAGGAAGGAGATCTGAGCTTGGAAAAAGTTTTTTAAATATTTTTCTTACTTTACTAATCTAGACATATATTTGCTCTTTACAGTATTCCAGTCCAGCGCTCGAATAAAACATTGGACTACAGCTTATTTTAATGTATCTCCATTACTGAGGGTTGACAGTCAGCTGGAAAAACGTAAACCCACACTGAAATGAATTGTGTTCTAGTGTACGTATGTAATCTATTTCTCCAGTAGTAATCCAGTATTTCCGATCGCTGGACTGGAATGATGTAAACTGGACCTAAATCTAAGACATTTACTAAATCTTTAGTATGTATCATCAACGTTCTCTCATAATACTTAATCTATGATATGTAAAGATTTACCTGTATATAAACAATGAAAATAAAAATAGTACTTTAAGCGCCAATAGCCTAATGGTTAAGGTTACGGATTCCCAATCACAAGGTGGAGAGTTCGATTCCAATCGACTTTTGTAAACCATATCCTACCGCAAGTGTAGAGCATTGTAAAAGCAATATTAGTAAATTATTAAAAATTTGCTCGTATTTTTTTTAAATGATTTTATACTTTAACACATTGACTGCCGCTACAAATTTTTCGTATAAAAAAATTGGCCAGATGCTTGTCGGCTCTGAACGTTTTAAAAATTATTAACAAAATACGAATCCAAAAAGTGCAAATAATTTTCACTAAGTCACAAATGGACGGTGTTATTCAGCTCAAATTATTAAAAAGAATTTTCAATAAGAATACAAAAAAACGTTTCTTTTATAAATCTCTTGATAGATATATTTTAGCTAAACTTCTATCACATTTAGATAAATTGACTAAACTAGATATTGGAAAATTGTCAATTCCCGTATTCAACGAACTCTTAAACTCTCATATTAGCGAACAAGTCGGTGCTATCCTGAGCGAGCATCAATAACGTGGAGCGACAGCGAGACATATATCTGTCTCACTCGCACCTTATACGTTCGCATTCGTTTGTCTCCTTCACACATTTCTATTGCTAACATCTTAATTTTATTTCTCCACAAATATCTAAATCGTAAAATCTCAAAATAGATACTACTAAATGTCCTTTCATATATTTTAACGCACTGAGCTACGCGCTGCTCAGTAACTACGCTGTACAGTAGCTGCGCTGCGCAGTGGCCGCGTCCCTTTACACCCCGTTACACGTAACACGTTCTACGCAATTCCTACGATGTACCGAGCGTATATTACAATAAAATACTAACTAATTAACGTCAATTTACAATTGAAACAGTTACAACACGAATCTTTATTCAGTTTTCTCTTTTTTTTTTATTAAAAACATCAACTATTTATAAACCAATTCAATAGAAATGAGTTTTACACACGTCACTGGTTGACAAGTTCGTTGTCTATGGATTTTAGAACATTTCAGTGTTTAAATTAATCTTGCATGTGTTATAATAAGTCTATGATTACAGCCTTATTAAGGTCAAATTGATTACACAGGTTTACAATTTCTCATTTCCATTGAATTCGAATATACAATATACATCGAAAATTTAAAACTAGACCATAGAGTGATTGCAAGCTTTTATTAAGCTTCACTGTGTCTGTAACTAAGTCTTGCAAGTGAAATCCAACCCACTTCAGTTACCGATTGAGCTGAAATTTAGCTCGCATGTATAAATCGCTTGACAATGCAGCATTATTGTGACATAGAGCTGAGCTGATGATGGAGCTTGGAGATGGCCATAGGAAGTTTATCGTCTTCGGAATACCATCTTATTTAGGCAGGTTTAATTCGCCTTGATAAGTACTTTGATAGAAAAGCTTGTCTTTAAGAAGCAATGTTCATCAGCAGGATATCTCCTCAAACGACATACAGCTATATGTTGTTTATATCTTAACTTCAGTATCTATCGCATCTTTTGAAGTTACATCCTTCCGCGGTACTTCAATACTAACAGTATAATTGAAACTGTCCGTTTGTCATTGCATTGTGATCTCCGCTTTAATCTTCGGCGCTGCGTACGTATGTGTGGGAACATGTATGTCTTGTCTGCATTGCACTTGTAGTTCCATTATGTCACGATGTAGTGACATAATTAGTCGTAGGATTTTCGTGAAGTACTCGATTTTCTGTAATTAGAAAAAAATGCTATTTAAAAACTTTAGGCGTTGATTTATTCTAATTTTTGTATTGTAAATAAAAAAAAAATGCTATTTAAAAACTTTAGGCGTTGATCTATTCTATTATTCTGTAAATAAGAAAATAAATTGCTATTAAAAAACTTTAGGCGTTAGTATATCCTAAGTTTCGTCTTCGAAATTACAATTTTATGTCTTCTAAATGATGAATTTATTAAAACCTCCTAAAAACATAGTAACCCTAGCTCTTTACATACGCAAGTTGTAATAAAAAAAAAAGTTTTTCTGCTCAACAATTGTACTTTGGTTACTACGTGTTTGCTTTTTAGCGACATCTCTGTCGTCATCTATTTAATGCCTAAATTCATGACCATGTTAATATGAATGTGTAAGCCATTTAACAACGCTAGTATGTTCTATATTCTTATAAGTTATTGAGTGCGACTGGTGGGCGACGTTACTTTTAACAGGCTGTGACAGATAGTGACAAGATAATGTTGATTTTGTTTAGTATACAAATTATAGTAAAATATATCTTAAAATGTCAATCTATCGTCCTAATACAAACGGTGGATTACAAATGCATGCATAATATTGTACATTAAAGGGAAAATTTGTTAATATTTAATAATTAAAATTTACATAAAAGCAGTAATGCATTAGAGCGGTAAACTCCCTTTACTGTACAAAATAATTATAAAATATAAAATGTTAATTTGAAGAAGCGCGAAGAGACATACTGTCATCTCACTCTCTCATATAAAAGAGCGAGACAGGTATATGTTACCGTTTCAACAGTGGAAACCAACGGTTAGAGATAGCATGCCAGAAGATTTATACTGCTCTAAGCATTATGTGAAAAATAAATAAATTAAAATAACTTACTTTTGACTTTTTCCCCTGAGTGTACAATATTGCTACTTACACCATATTTAATTTGTAAAATGAAACAATCGTTCGTTCAACACGCGCCCGTAACCTAGCGGGGCGGGCAGAGAGCACGGACTACACTTGGCGTGAACTTAACTCTCACTTCCACATTCATACATCCATACATACACATTTCGAGCACACACGCCGTCCGTGTATTTTATAAGAGGGGGTACGCGGGATCACAAAGGTGATCATTGACGCCCGGACATCCGCTATAGACGAACTACAGATGAGTTGCCATTGAGAAATGAATTTTATGAATCCGGACTGGTCCGGGACGGTCTACACTCAAACTGTCATATATCTGCTTCTTAGCAAAATTCTTCAAAAATCTGATTTATTATTAACATAAAATACGAAATGTTTATTAAATTATGAACTATTTTTTTGAATAAAGTACTATAGTCTATATATTGTTTCTTTTTTTTTATTTAATTAAATGTTAACTGATTGATGCCTACGATTTGTATATAATTTCTATATTTCCTTTTATACAATTATTTTGAAAACATTAAATTTCACTTAACTATTTTAAAAGTTAATTACCTCTCAAGTTTAGTGAAGTAATGAAATCAGTTTAAAATAAAATTATTAAATAATATTGCAATACTGTACTGACCTGACTGCTCTGCATGCTCTGTCCGTTGGCCTTCTCGCCTCCCACAACAGTACTGCAAGGGAGAGGCTTCGCTACGCCTATTGTTACTCTACCTGCCAACAAAAAGGATGCAATTAAAAATATAACTCTTTCTATATAAATCTATAGATAGATCGCCTATAGGTCACAAAACAGATTATCTTAATTACACTATAAACTTATATGAACAATCGTTGCACTTGCAAAAAAATTGCCTTGTCAACAAACTTCATTCCTTCTCACAAATTAACGAATATAGAGCACAGAAACTGAGATAATAGTAAAAAGAAATTAATAAAGAACCTCCTTAGATCACTGACTGTCTTTTTTCTCACAAACATATTAAAAAAAACTGCATCCTATTGGTTCGTGCTCTCTGTACGAAACGAAGCGACTTTAGGCTTTGAGGAATTATTGTTGCGTTGTTATATTATCAATTCATATCTCTGTTTCTATTTGCTAAGAACATACAAGTATAATAAATACGAATTTTTAGATTTATGTTAGCATGTAGCCATGTACTATAACCGTTTAAACCAGTGTTACCCAGCCTTTTTTGACGCCCCACTTTAACAATTCAAAAATTTTATTCCCCATACGTAAAATTTAAAAATTAACTTGTTCACTTAAGAAACAAGTGATTAGGAAGAAATTATTATTAAGTTCAAAACAAAGTAGGTATTAACATATGGAAAAACTGAATTATGGATGGTATTAAATTGTCCCCCTTAACTATCACATCCCCGGGGGATGTGTGGGGAGTGGCCCCTTGTTGGGAAACACCCGTTTAAATGGGTCTGGTTGAAATTTATCACTGATTTACTCTACTGGTTACTCTACTGGAGTTATACTATAGAGTATAAGCTAATTGCTATGTTTTTTTCTTCGCGGACAAAGTCGCCAGCGACATCTAGTGTTCATCTGTGATAAGATACGACTAGTATGTTTCCTATCATAATACAAAATAAATAATTGTAAATGAAGAGTGTATTTTGCCCGAGTGTTGGCAGGAGTTACGCAGTGTACTTAACAATAATCTAAAAGGCTTAAATGTTCTTGTGTATCATATTGATACGAACATAAGATTTATTTTTACAGTGAAGGAAAACATCGTGATGTCTGCACATGTCTAAAAGGTATTTCAAAGATATGCGTGAAGTTAATGCACGGGGCCAGCGTGGTTGACTATGGTAACGTCAAGTCTAACGATAGACCCTGAGACATTAGTGGAGAAGTATACTGAGCTGATGATGGCGAGTGATCACTACGTATTTTTAACTAAAAAATAACGAACATAATAAAATATACCAAACACGATATTGTTCAATATATCCACAAGAAAACAACAGGCGTATACAACGCGTGGTTGACGCGTATAAACCTTGTGAGGAGTACCTTTGGGGGCAGTCTTGATAGCTCTGACGGCGGCGGCCAGCGCGGCGCGGGAGACGTCGGCGCCGTTGACGGACACGAGGCGGTCGCCGGGCGCCAGGCGGCCGTCCGCCGCCGCCGCGCCGCCCGCCACCACCGACCGCACCACGATCACGGAGCTGCCCGCCTCGGATGGGTCCTGAGTTATATTTATACTATTTTATTATAGAATTTTCTGGAAGCCAAAAGTTACATGCGCAGTATCGACGAAAATGTTGTCATAAAGAGGCTGATGAATGAGTATGATGATAATGACGACGACGATGATGATGGTGGTAGTGATGATGATGATGTAAATTAGTTCTAAGTCTTACTACAATGAAGTCGTTGGCTTATTAAGAAATAGGACTAACGGAATAATGACTAGTTGTGAGTCTAGCTTAATAATGAAATTCTTACCAGATAGTCTAATATAGAGAAACCAAGACCACGGTCCTCTTTCAAGAGGTCAATGTACTCGATGTGGTCACTCCACATCGCCAGCCCGCTCAGTGGCTCCAACGATCTCGAACGATTCCGTTCTAAGTCATCTGAACAGAATTCTGCAAAAAAAAATAAAAGACTGTTAACAAATGACTTTTGTACGTTCGGGTTCAAATCCCGCTGTTCGACTATTGTCGTGAACCATATCCGGATACAGGCTTACCAGGAATGGTTAGAAGAAATGTTATTCAATTAACAAAAATTTACTACTATTTTACAAAAAAAAAAACTCACCATCATGGTCGTGTCCGGCCGACAAGACAGTGGCGGCGCTGCATAAAGACGCGACCGAGCTCTCGGACTTGGCTTTGATCAGTCGCTGAGGCGGAGTCAACAGATCTTGGAGACTACCTCCGATCGTCGCACTCTGCAAACGTGTTTAGTTGACAAAGAAATCAAAAGCTAGAAACGAATAGCCTAAGCAGAGGACCGCATACTGTGGAAGGCATTGAGAAATTGTGTCCAACAGTGGGCAGATAAAGGCTTATGATGAATAGTCTGCAGGAACGGATTTCCGATCACGTGGTCGAAGCTTCGAATCATACACAAGCCGAAGAGCTCAGTCGGAGTGGCACAAGAAATATTAATAGATTATAGTAGAAGTAGACCTCGTGAGTCAGTCTTTTGTCCATACATATGTGATAGAAGCTAGTAATGTTAGCAAACCTTTGCGAAGCCGTTCTCGCGTCCTTTGTTCTCCTCCTGTCTCTTTCTAACGCACACCAGTAGCACGGGCGAGGTGACGGCGCGCAGTCTGGTCACCACTTCCACGTGATGCGCTCCTAGTACCCGCCACCCGTTTACCTAGAAACAAAAAGAAGGAATGTAAAATTTATTTATTAAAAAAAAAACTTGTGAATTTTGGCTGACGTGTTATTTTTAATATTTAATAACATTGTAGCATTGTAATAATTAAAAAAAAATATTTGAAATCGTTTCAACGATTTCAACGAACGAAAACACTTTGTTTTTATATTAGAGTAGATATTTTCATTCGATTAGTGTTCTGTCAAAGAGTGTCAGAAATAATATTATCTTAGTATCAAACATATATAACAGTCGTAAAATTTGAAAATGTCAATCGTAATCGAAGTCGACTGAGCCAGACATTTCTTTTTTCGAGATAATGAACATATAAACAAGAAGGTGATAAGATTGAATGCATGTCTTTAAAGGTAGAGGAAGACCGTAGGTGTAGATTATGTGAAAGAGGATATGCGTTAGAGTGTGAGTTCCGATATGAACTGACAGAGATGTATGGACTACATATTGTGACGTCACTGCGTAGGAAAAGGGCTTGATGTCGTACTAACCTCTAACAATTCATCGCCGACTTTATAAACGCCAAGTTTAGCTACAGGTCCGTGTGGCGCTATCGCCCGGATGTAGTGCCGGGCCTGCACCTCCTTGCCCCCCACTACCCGCACCGTGCCCTCCAACGATATCCCCAGACCGCTGTCTTTCTCCTTCATTATTATACCCACCTGTAACAGTATACACTATTGGAGACTTTCCGTTAGCATAGAGTATGAATGACAGATCGCATCCTTCTCCTCTATCTCCTGCACACATACAAAGAACGTTAGACGATAGCTTATCCTGGCACAAGCCTAGAGCCTAGTTGTAGTGGTAAAAGAAATATTAGACAATTAATAAAAATCTTCTAATATAAAAAAAAAAAACTAAATAATACATCTGAGTATTAACATTCGTAAGAATTGTTATCAGTCTATTAAATACTGACCTGTACGTGTGTAGCCAGCTCATCCGGCGGCGCGGTGCGTCGCTGCAGTGCCAGCAGTGCCTGCGGGGGAGGTGCAGCGGACGCGGGCGCAGCCACCTCACCCGTGCACGCGCCAACTAACGCCGGGATCGTGCTGTCACACAAACATTATTTTATTATAACGTTTTAGCCGATCTCCATACAATATCATGAAAGAGTACTTGGTCCTCCCGAGCCGGATGTTAATTTTCTGTGTAGCAGTAGTTCAGCGTATACTCACGCGATGGTGTCCCTGTGCGCGTGCATGAGCGCGGCGGCGCGCTGCGGGCGCGCGGCGGCGAAGCGGCGCATGAGCGCGGCCACCCGCTGCGACAGCGCGCCCGCCTCGCCCTGCCGCATTATGTGCAGGAAGCACTCCAGGATCTCGTACAGCTCGTCGCTATGTCCACAACACATATTAAACAGACGCGCCAAACACAGAGTCCACAATCGGTCGCTTAGTACCACTAGTACGAATTGACAGTACATCCTATGACTATGAGCGTGGTATTTAAACAAGTACAATAATTAAATAGACAGAATAAATATCTTTTGAAACAAGAAAGAATTGTAATATTGACATATAGTCTACTAAATTATGAAATAAAAAAGTTATATTTCAAATAAAAGTTATTAGTTACCTGGCGGGGTCAGAGAAGAGGTCGGAGTCGGGCAGCACCTCTAGCGCGGCGAGGAGGTGCGCGTGCGGCGGGTTGCGCGAGTGCTCGGCGCGCACGCCGCGCAGCAGCGCCCCGCATAGCGGCAGTGCACGCGTGCCCGCGCCCCGCACGCGCGACCACAGCGCGCGCGCCAATGACTCAATGCGCCAAGCTCTACGCAAATATAATTACAAATTAAAAAAAATCAAGACAAGATAATGCGAATTAGTGAAAACATTCCCATCCTGTAAGTATGGCTGATGATGAACATAATAATAAAGGTGATGAAAAATAGCGCTCATCTTTCAGACTTATTATAAGTGTTGACCTCTGTGTGAGATCCTTGGAGTGCGGGTGCGCGGCGGCCAGCGCGGTGAGCAGCGCGTGCGACACGCGGTCGGTGGCGCAGGTGGAGGCGCGCGCCGCCCG
>JAODUI010000018.1:936162-950045 GCA_027563995.1 Papilio gigon | reverse complement strand
GCCGACGTAAACATCGCTATATGAATGTTTCTACTAATGTATTCTAATTGTTTCAATCATTCATGAGCAGCAGTTGTTAGTTTTCGTTAGTTATCAGACAATGTGCAGGTTGCTATGTGTAACAAAGTAACAACTATTGCTGACGTCACCATCTAAACCCTCCACCCACCATATCATCAATAAGCAAAGCAAAGACTCCGACCCCCTATAGTGCTTACGTAATACTTAATAGCCCCTTATACGAGTGCTGTGTTATAGGAGGGAATTCTTGTGTTGCAGGTAGCAGCACATTCCTGGAACAAGTGGTGGAGGATGGTCACCGGCAGACGCTGCAGCAGCCCCAGCAGATACACGCGGTCTGTTCCTAGTCTATGTTCTTCCAGTCTGTATGACAAATCATTCAGATCTGTCTGTCTGTTCTGTAGTAAAAGCGCCAATAGACTAATGATTACGGATTAACGATCCAGCGGTCGTATGTTCGAATCCAATTTTACTGTAGAACCATATCGTAAGGATAATTTTTTCATGCTTACTTGGTTATAAGAAATAAACTAATAAAAGGGAATTGATACTCAAGGTAAGACGCCAGAATATTAATGGGGACGTATTAATTAGTTTATGAAGATTAATGTAGGGTTTTATATGTTGCAGGTGAGCGGAGTGAGGCAGCAGCAGTACGTGCTGGCGACGCCCGGCCAGCCCGCCACACCCGTCTCACAGGTACATACAGACACTGTATTCGATTGTACTAAGAGTAGTCACTATGGAAAATATAAGATTGTCGATGGTTACAGAGGTAAGATCGAAGGTGGGGATGGATTGTTTGAATTCAGATATGAGCTGATAGAGATGTGTGGAGTACACTGTGACGGGAGGGGAAGGAGAAGGTATAGGAAATTAATCTTATAGAAAAGGGGCAAATGGAAAAAATGTCCTTTATTTGTGCTTGTAATACAAAGGAAGGGAAAATATTTTTTTTGGTGTATTCAAAATTAGGAAAGAGAAATGTCTTGTTTTGTCCCCTACCCTGTCGATTGAAAGTAAATAACGCACTATCGTATACGGAAGTCGATTATTAGTCTATAGTAAATTGTATTATGTTGCAGGTGATATTGGAAGACCGAAGACGTGTATAAATTTTGTAAAACAAGATATGCGTGAGGGTGTAAGTTCAAATACAACGGGTGATAGAGATGTATGGAAGAGTACATACTGTGCCGACATTATGTAGGGAAAAGGGTAGGTATCTATAGATTACATATTTATGATGAAACTTTTATAACATATAAAAAGCGTTGACGCGTGAAGCTCTATGTAAACGCTCTTTAATTCCCAGCTCTAGGTCGCTTGCAGCGGCCCGCTGTGAATTTCATATTTTCCGTTTGGCTGGCCAGAATTTTCGTGTGATACACATTTTCCGCATAGCGTACAAGATATATATACGCGTGTAGCTCCTCTGCGTTTCACTGCTTACGACCTATTTTTTTTAACACGCATTAATGATAATCATGATGTTTATGTATTTATAGTAAAGTTTTTAATTAAAAAAAAAACAGTTACCTATTTTACATGTTGTCTACTGTTTGTACTAATACGATAGATTAGACATTAACCCATACTGTACTACTGGACTATAATTGTAATAACACAACTGCAAGAGAGGTCTTGTCACACGGCAGGAATACAAGCGTCACATATCTAGAACATCTGTTTCTTATACAGAGTCAAAAAGAAACGATATCCATATCTTTCTCTACAATACTCCAGCATTTTCCTTTTTTTTTAATTTCGCACGAACGTAGTCACGGACAAAAGCTACTTCCCTATAAAACGAAACGAATCCTTTCTTCTCTATCAGCATTGTTGTTGCCGTTGTTTACGTAATTGGGTGAAAGGTAAATTTACAGTACTCGGCAAGTTCTTGTCTCAATATGTGGTCGTATGTAATCCCGTTGTCTATTAAAAGGAGCGTAGTCAGCGAATTGCAGGCAATTATCCGCCAGGAAATTGGCGGTTACAGCGCTCCAGCTCAAGTACCCACGTCATGGAGATAATTAATTGATTGGGACATTGTTTTATATCTATAACTAACTACGTTCTAAAACTTGCAAAGATGCAGAAAGCCCTGTGACGCTACCATCTTCACCGCCACACACAAATTATACTTTAAAAAATATTTTAGTTTGTCTATGAAATTAGTCACTATTGGAATATATTGGTGTTCAACTTGTACATAACACTCTTTATGATTATGTATCACAACTAGAATCTCTTAAATAGTCTTAGTTAGTTAGAGTAACAAGCTCTTTTACTAAGAATGTTATAATTAAAAAAAATCGACCTAAGCCTACCGCATACCGTATACTGAGGAAGGCTTTGGGGAAAATTATGTTCAGCAGTGGGCAGACAAAAGCTGATGACCTAGGTCTTCATATACACATATGACTTCTAAGGTCGGCTGAACTGTGCGCCGTGTGGATAAGATTCGCCATAGACTGATACGTCACTGAGAACTCCGTCAAAAAAAAGTGTTTCTCAAAACAAATGTGACAATTTTAAAGATATTACGTCGTCGAGGATAATTATGCAACAGATAAAATTGTTTTTCAACATTACTCATCATATTTTATAGATTAAATAAACAATTGAAAAGTAGAACGAATAACAATTTTGTATGAGATATAACGAAATCTTTGAAAGCATTTTCTCACACATTACGAAGCGTAGGTGTGTATTCTAGTCTTAGCAGAATTACGTCAGTTTCTTACCGAATATGTTTTGAACAAGATGAAAGAAAAAAAAACATGAAATCAAACTATTTCTACATAAACATAAAAAAATACAGTTTTTTATTAAAACATTATTAATATTATATCAAAATATAACTACAATAATTGTTAAAACAAAAGAAAATATCCCTTGAATACATAACCTAAAAATGTTGACCGTAATATTTTAATTAGGAAACCAATTAATTCTTAATATTAATGAGAAAAAATTATTAACTACAAACCAATTAATATATTCAACCTTTTTGCATTTATTTTATTTTACGAAACAAAATAATTATTCTTTTTTCAAATTTAAAAATAAAAACAAATTATACTTACAAATATAATAAACAGTATCGATTTCTGTCAAACAACCAAGATGTTAGCGAAAACTACGCGATAACACGCGAAGTTAATTATAAAAACCTATCGTTTAATTAACAATTCTCTTTTCACACAATTAAATCATACAAAGAACTATTTCTTCACATTCATTGTTAGGAAACCGTTTTAATTTTAATGTCTTGTACCGCGTTTCGATAAACACGTACTTTCGCAACGACGGCCGCGCGATTACTGCCGAAAAGGCGGGAAATGTGACATGCGCTTTGGGAAATCGATTCGAAAATGGCCCCCGGATGAAACGCGCCGATTTCAAAATTACGCGCCCCCGTAAGGATACACATATTTACAATGTAATGATACAAAAATGAAATATTGTAACTTTTGCAATTAGTACAGAAGGGTAATACAATGATTTCTCTGGAGTCTACTCCCTTTCTTTTTTCGTAATTGGTATGCGACGGGAAGGGAAAAAAACAAGAATTAGGTCTTGACTGTTTTGTATATTCGTGGCGGCAACTGTCGAGCTAAATATTGGAACAAAAGTTTTTTTTTTAATAATTTAATTTGTTGGTCAAGAAAACAAGAGGGTCCCGGTGCGTTCCTCCGGAGATCCCGGGGCCCTCGCAATCGCACTTGAGGATGGCCACCGAGGAGGTATTAGTGAGTACGAATCTCACATAACCCTGCCTTTCCCCCAGAAGGCTGGGTATCTTCTGAAGATTTCCCCCGTTCCCAAAAAAAAAAACAAAAAGGGTCAAGAAAACAAAACATAAATCATATTTATATATTTATTGTTATATGCGTATGGTAGCTCACAGCGACTACGATCCTAATGGAAGATTTAACGTACATTTTAGAATGCGTTGCATTTGCGAAATAATAAAAAAAAACTTTCGTATTTTGACTTTTAACGAATACATAAATTGCCAATGTCAAAACCACTCTCACATAAACTACGTTAGTTTTTACCAAGGAGAATGATTGTGTTATATTTTTACGAAAATCCTTTAGCAACGGAAAACCATAGACGCTAAGACTTTATCATCTAACACATTTCTTTCGACACAAAGTAAAATTCAAAGCTTTATATGTCATATGCATTTTCAAAATAGAGAAACGTAACTATTTTTCCTTACATTATTCATAAAATGTCTCATAATTAAAAAAAAAAACATCCTGTCAACAATGACAACCATAAATGTTGCCACTGTTCACACTTTATGGTAACTTTTAATTTATATTCTGTAGAAAAAAAAAACATGTCATTATATTACTTTCATCGACCGAAATTGAGTGTTAACTATTGTAATAAGGCAGCAAATGCAACACAATCTTACACAATAATTACACGCTACAATGCAATAAAAATTAAACAGTAACATTTTAACCACGCGGCCCAAAGGGAATCGTATTTGTTAATTGGCACGCCGTCGGTGGGCGATACACTTCGGGCCAAAATTATCGGTACTCTATATTAATATTAATTCACAATTTGATATTTTATATTTCGAGTTCAATCTCAATGTTGTCCCCCATCGGCATTAACACTACAACTATTATCGGTACCAACGACCATCAAAATAACACTTAAATTATCTAATTCTATATTACACATGAGAACACCAACATTCTGACTCTAGTTCTATATATGTATGTATTACATGTACAAATAAATAGTGTGTCTATCTCCTTTGATGCGCTACATCTAGACTTTCATTTTATTTAACTAACAAATAAAATTGTTCATGTTAAACCTATGATTTAAATTATATTTATTCATTTCAACAACAGCCCGGCGTGACGTCGTCAACATGCCTTCCCACATTTACGTCAATCAAAGCTTACTGTCGGAACCACAGAGTATAAACAGAAAGCGAAATAATTATGACGTCACGAGTTCGTTACATTGACAGGGAAATGTTTATTAATACGTTTGTCTATACTCTATGGTGTCAAACAATGAAGGAGAACTGTTCCAAAGATAATGTACGTTACTGTCCAGTAGATAAGAGTAAAAATCGAATAACAATTCACTATTCAAAAAGTACACAACAGTAAACGAAATTACCCTGTTTAGAAGACATTGTATATTTTAAAAATTGTGTCCTCAGCCTTTTTCAATGATATCATTTGTTTCCATTATTCAACGTTTTGACGGATGAAGGTTAACAGCGGAACAAGTTGTTCGTGTCGGTCGCCACCGTTCGCGGCGTCCCATCGCTGAAGCTCGCTCGAACGTTTCCTACGCATTGAGTCAACGACGCGGGCACTATAGCCAATAGGATGCGGTTTTAAATTATGTTTCATAGAAAAAAATCGGTCAATTATCAGAGCAAGTTGACGTTTGATCATTTTATTAATACTCCATCTTTTGTCTTTCTCGTTAATTAATTTGTTAGACGGTGCGTTGTAGGATAATGCAATTTTTTCAGTGGAACACTGCGAACGGTTACGATTTTACCATAGAGCTCCTTGATTTTAGTTTACCTCCACACGTAAAGACGTCACTAATTCGCTAAGGGTACTATGCAATACAGGGTTTTGAACGGAAATCACAAGGTAAATTAAAAAAAAAAACCTACGTACCACGGGAGTTGACCATGCAGTTGACGTACTTACATACTAGGAATGGTAATATACACATTATAAACACCTTAAAACGACATACGAGAAATATAACAACGAAATAAAAATATTACAATTAAAAATTGAACCTTAAGTCAAAGTAAATAAAGCTTGTTTCACATATAAATTAAATCTCGAGTCAATACAAATAAATTCCAACGGGAATACATCTACATTAATATAAAACATTTCAAAATGATCGTATTTCAAAAAAAAAATAAAGATCGAAGTAGAGGCAAAAATCGCAATTATAAATACATAAATAACTTACATTTACAACTATATAAGTTTATAATCTTATATACTAAATGTCCAAATTTTTTAATTACATAATTTTAATTTATTCGAGTGTATACCATTTTTTCTGGCATCAAGTGTACTGAACCAGGTATCAGTAAAGTAAGAGCATATGACCTCTCCAAACACGTTTGCATATTTATATAGAACCACTTACATCGGTTAAAACGACACATCGGTTATGACGTCCAAAACAGTAGCAAACTTTTGTTATAATTCCAAACTAAAAAACACATAAAAAAATTAAAAAAGTGTTAATTCCATTAAATTAGTCTAAAATAATTAAAAAAAAAAACCGAAACCTGGTTTATCAAAATTTTACAAAAAGTATATAAAGTTTTTATAAAATTTAAAAGTAATAAAAACATCGAAATTACAAGTTGTATATGTCAAATAAAGAAAACTATTTGTATGAAAAAAAAATAAGCACTCAAATCTATCAAATTATTATTTTTTCCGCAATATCACCGTTCTATTGGCAACACTTAATATAACGCAAACCATAATAACATCAAAATCATCAAACATGATATTTCGCGTCCATAATCCATTAATGGATACTTTGATATCCATTAAAAGCATATGCTCCCACTTTACCGTCATACACGAACGTTATCCATAGACTTAACTCTAGGACACGGCACAGCCTGTCACTGAACTATCGGGAACATTCTAGATTGTAAGCTTCTGTCCAATTTCGGTATTTCTTAGTGCAGCCAGTTTTCAAACGCCTACGTCTAAACGATGCATTTCAAAATCTAAGTGCCTTATAATAAATTTTGGCTTAACGCGTTTTTAATAACGGCCAGTATAGGATCATTTGACGTTTGGTAATGTTGCCATGTCAAAGTTACCAAACCAAAAAGACCGCCGATTTGTTTTACTCACGATAAAAAAGGCAAAGGTTTTGTTAGAATTTATGCCAGATTTCTTACAAGATGTCACATTTGAAATTTTTGTACTTAAAACCAACACAAAATATAAATTGTTTAGTTTTTTTTTATTGGTTTTCCAAAGTTTTACGGTTGTTTCAAATTTACTAACAATGTTCAAAAGGGTGGGTCTGTGTTATTTTTAACTCAAAAAGACCGAGAACATTTCTCTTTTCATCATATTTAAAAATATTCCATTTAATACATTGACCGCTGACTCGCCTGGCGAGTTTACACGTAACCATAGAGTCGTAGAACGCATTAATACGTACTAATTCCCACATATCATAGTTTCTTTTTCTCTATTGTAAAGCCAAAAAATATTATTTAAATAGAAATTACACAATTAACACTGTTATTCAAATTATTCATGAGATCTTAATATAATAGTCTTGAAATTATTTTTAATTAGAAATTATATAGTTCAATTTTTAGTAACAAATTCTAAATTTAAATTATTTATTTCAGAAGTCCCTTAGGGTAGATTTCTCACTATACTAAGGGCTGTGATGACAATTAAACGGTCGTTACATGGCAACATTGACTTGTTTTCACCTGTCAAAATGGAAATCATTCAAAAGTATAATATAACTAAAGGTAAAATATTCGAAATATACATTATCGGTGGTAAATAAAATAGAGTATCGAGCCTCGGCAGCAGACCTTAAGCTATATAAACATAACTCGTTAACTAGTATATAAAAAAAACCGAATGATTTATTTAGTAATAAAAAAAATGTCGCTTGTGAATATTTTTAGTCGCTTATTAACAAACTTCGATATTTCATAATCGGACTAAACACATTACCCTTATTCATTATTTTATTAATTTAAAGAATTTATATTTAGATTCAAATAGTTAATTTAAAAAAAAAAATAACATCAACTGTTTGTTTTTAATCACATTGTATTACATCGAGTTACTTGGGTAGTCCGACTGTAAAATGTCAAAATTCACGAGCCATCGGTAACAATGCATTTATAGCATCGTGCGAACGAGAGGTAACGTTATGGAATACAACCTTTGCGGACTTTTCTATAAACATCTTTCACCTTAAATAAATCCTTACCAAGAATACAATCCTAGCCAGATGGCGCTACAATCGACTTCTTTAGTACGGAAATAAATTAGTTCCATATTTTTCCGCAATATGGCGACGGCTCTAAAATAATTTCGAAGCGCCCAACCCTTTAATCTATACTATTATATAAAGCAGAGACTTTTTTAACTTTGTTGTGTAGGATCTCAGCAACCACGCAACAAATTTGATCAATTATTTTTGGAGTTACAAGCCCTATACGTACATCGTGTTTTAAGCTAAATTTCACCACGCTATTCAACTTAGGGTGTGAGTAAATTGAAAATAATTGTTATGCGAAAATCTCACGAGGGTGAACCCGCACAAACTAGTCCTAAATAAACGTCAAGATAGTTAAAAATACATAGAGTTGGAAATATTAAAGATAACATACATTTAGATATATTTAAAAGAACTCATGCACCTTTCGAAATACCGAGAGCACTCTTCATTTCTTCGCTTTGAGCGTGACGTAGGCGGGCTCGGGGCCGGGCGGCGCGCCCGAGTAGGCGGGGCTGGCCGCGCCGTGGCCGGGGAGCGGAGCGAGCTGCGCTGCGACGCCGGGCATTGCGGGACTGTAGATGTGCTGGGCTGTATGTGCCGGGTTGGCAGCACTGTATATGTGCTGGGCTGCCGAGTGCGCGGGGTTCGCGGTGCTGTATACGTGCTGGGCGGCTGACTGGGCGGGATTGGCGGCGCTATGGGCGAGGTTGGCGGGTTGGTTGGCGTGTGCGGGGTGCGGCGGGAGCGGGTGCGGCGCGCGCAGCAGCAGCGGCAGCGCGGCGCGGCGCTCCTTGCTGACGGCCGCGTATATCGGCGGCGGCTGCACCGAGGCCGCGTCTCATGTTTGCAACGCAGTGTTTATCTCGCGATGGATCGTCGACTGAAAATTAATAAATTTAATGTAATGTCTTAATCATCCGCATAAAGGTAAATAGTATACTATTAATAAATCTAAGGAACCCGGTACTGTCAGTAACCATATAAGAAATCTGAAATTGAACAGACAGTCGTAAATGATACCACTTCACAAACAAATAGAACTACGCGTTTCGATTTTGTTTTATACACATTCGGCGTGTAGGACTAGAAATATAGTATGTACTGTGGGGGAATTCTTTACAATAATTTGATTTCCATGAACATTTTAAATACACTTTTACATTTACATTAAAGAAAATATCTCATCCGTAGAGTTGTCGGGACATTCAGCCAAAGTTACAAAATGAGAAGTGTACCCTAAAGTAGTATAACGTGTATATTATAACTCACGAGCTCCTCGAGCTGCCTCGCCAGCTGGTCGTTGAGCGCCTGCAGCACCTGGCGCTGCCCGTCCTGCGCGGCCAGCGCTAACTCCAGCTGGCTCTGAGCGAGTTTAGCTTCTGCATCCTAGGGAACAAAGTCGTATTTAACTTAAGCAACAAACTTCTGCACACAATTCCTTTACTATATGAGTCTTCAGTGCAATGAGAGCTTCATTCTTTATAATTAATTATTATAGGATTCATTTATTGATGCATTCTGACCTGTTCACTCTTCTTGGACTTGGTGATCTGAGCGAGTTCTTCATTCTTCTGCGCCAGTTCCGCCTCCAGCTGCGCCACGCGCTGCCGCATTTGCTCCACTTCGTTTGCATCACCGCCTGCAAATCATCATCAGATATCGTCATTGGAATGGTCAACCAAGCACCAATAGCTCAATGGTTAAGAATATAGACTAGAGATGCATGGAAGAGTACTCTCTCGACACTCTCTATACTCTGCCGACGCTCATTATGAAGAGCAGGATGAGTGATCAATGATTCTTAATTGACAGGGACATGTCTATCTCGCTCTTCTCCTGTCATATATTTGTCTCGCTCTCTCCCTGTATACCTCGTGCCCCGCTCACCTTTCCCCGCATAGTGTCGCGCGCGGGCGACCTCCTCGCGATACTGGTGCAGCTGCCGCTTCCACTCGTCCACGTTGGCGGTGCTCTCCTGCAGCGCGGCGGTCAGGCGGAGATTGTTACTCTTCAGTGTCGCCAGCTCCACTTCCCACTTCTTGGCGTTCGCTGAACTGGAAAAGACAGAATGAAATAACGTCAAAAGAAGTATTATTGTTTCGTATGTAAGTTTTTTTTTTATTTTGTTTCTTTTTAAAATGTAAAAGTTTTGCATCGTAAATAACGTTACGCACTTTATATTAACTTTTTTTTATAAGAGAAGGGGTCAAACGCCAGCGCCCGGACATCCACATAGAGGAACCAAAGTTGTTGCCTTTAACAAGGTACGCTCGCTTGAAGGACACAAGTCGTACTGGTTTGTAAATACCGCTGATGATCTGTAACTTTGTCTTTCACACTTGACATCTTGCGTCCGTTGTAGTGCTGAAGTCTCTAAGAATTTATCTATCGCGTACCAATCGTAGAGTATCGTCTACAGTCTCGTTATTACGTAAAGAATGTACGATGCGTTCCAAATGCACCGATCGCGTAATCGACAATCAAGATATGCGCGCACCAATTGCTACGCTATTAATTACGTTGATGGTCTATCGAGACGCTTCACGTCTAACTTACGTTCTTATTTTAACCGACTACAAACAGGAGGTTCTCAAATCGTTTGCTTTTTTTATTACTTTAATAGATATAATAAAAATGTTGTAAAAAGCTTATAATTTCTAAACTTTGTTATGTACGATCACAAGAACATCGGCACGGATTTGAATAATACCCTTTGTATGTACGTTATAATTACGACACTAGATCCTATCACGCTTTAAAACTTAGAGGGTGAGTCAATTGTAAAAATCTGTTTATGCGAGTGAAGGCGTACGGGAATAACTAGTTATATTAATAAAGATGTATTTGGAGATATTATGTAGATTGTAATTGACGCATATAAATGCGTTCTCATGCGTAAAGTTGCACAAAACAATTTACTATTATCGTTATAATAAATAGCGAGATTAAATAAAGAGGTCGGCAGTTTTATTGGCCAACTGTCCGAGTTATGATCGATGTCTGCTTTTCCGGTATTCAGTAAGAGGCGTGAAGATCTCGATCGTTTCCCGTACAGGTCGCTCTATATTTTGTGGTTGGTTACGTATAACGATCGACGGAAACAAAATCGAATCACGATAAAATATTATTAGGGTTGTCAAAAAAGTTTGGTGTTTTTTGATAATCCTACTATTTTAATAAATTAGTAGATTTTTGTTAATTTAGTAACATTTTTTGTCAGTGGGTGTCGCGGTGTCACATGATATCATGCTCCCGCGGCGCCCACAATGACCAAGAGGAGAAAAAAAAAAAAAAGTAACATTTTTTGTAACCATTCAAAGCTAAGTTGAAAAAGCTTGTGTAAGAATATGATTCACGAAAATAGTCAAACTGTGGGATTCGAACCCACGACCGCTAGAGGGATAGTCCTCGTACAACGAGTTGCAAACACTAAGTACCTTTACAAAATATAATTGTGCATCTCCGTCTCTATGGAAACAAAGATAATTAATTATTTACCGTTCAAACTATACCTTTATAGTGATACTAGCTGACCAGGCGAACTTTGTAACACTCAACACTCGTCTTTATAGTATGGTATTTAAGTTTAAATTGACTTTTAAGTATTATTAATAGATTGTATGGGAGTATAGTAAAGTGTTTACTTTTAAACTATACTAGTTATAAAACGGCTTAACTCACGTGTAAATCGGTGTCAGTACCGACTTAAACTTTTTCAACTACAACTCCGTAATAACCATCTTTGTACTTCAAGGAATATTGTAAAAAAAAAACTATGGGAAATCGGTTCAGCTGCTCTCATGATTTGCTTAGAAGATAATAAATATACGATGACCATTGACAACAGTTTAAACGCGGTGTTGGAAAGTGAGAAATCTATCGACATGACTTAACAATGTTCATACGAATCTATTACCTAACACTGTGACTCTGAATTTGTATAGTGTTATTTAATATGTCATAATAAGAAATTAACGGCTCGTATAATGTCACCAACTCTATCGGCCGGGTGAGACGAAAACGGTCAGTTCGGCCATAAATATGTATAGACAGAACATGTTTAGAAAGCAAGATAAACCGATGATCTGGTAAGTTCGCGGGTGTATCCTGAATGAGGGCGACATAGTACCGATCGTCGTGGTGATCTTTGGGGGAGGCCTACGACCAGCAGTGGGCGACGTGTGGCTGATATGATGTCGATGACAAGAAAGCTACACGACAAAGATATTGTCATAATTTGGACATTGACAGGGCTTATCTAATAAGCATACTATTATAAGAGAAGCTTATTTTGGCCGGTAGAGGCACTGCGATCGCGATTGGTTCCGTCAAAATGTATAAAACCTTTTTGGAATGGGTACTGAAAAATAAACATGCCAAGTTAACTACAGTACAGATATAGTGAGAAAAGAGTTTCCTTACGTAGTTTTTCGGAAAAGTTCGTATTTATCGTGCTCTCTCAAATAGCTTCAGTGCCCGTCTTAAAGAATGGCATTATTCATTTTGACATTTGACACTAAACAATAACGTTCTATTTGTAATATATATGAAAATATCACTCATTTCATACGATCATTCATTGACAGTTCGGGTGTCATCGTATTCCGATAAAGATCCGAGTAGTCACGAAGGAAAATCATATCTCACTACATATGTATAAGGTTCTTGTATTTTGTTATTGACAGGGGGCGTTAGTGATCTTTCACAAGTTTGCCTTACACCTACCGGGTCAGATAAACTTGTCGGACTTTGGCTTACGCGGGCGTTTGTCGCACTCTACGTCGAATCCGCAGACCTACTTCAATATATTTACGACGTTTTCCTACAAGTCGTGTAGTTAAAATGAATCTACACTACTCATTACCGCGGCTCGCTTCGTCGCCACGTAACGGATTACACGGCGCATTGCTTCAGTGCGTCGTTCTCTATGATTTATCATTGCGATAATCTATTAACTACTAATAACTGTGGAATTTTTTATCAACAACGCTCCTAATGGAAAAATAAAAAAAAAAAGAAAAAAAAATCTACTTAATTGGCAAATTGTCTTTGTATTATCATTGTTATTAGTCCCTTTTCAGTGTCTCATTTGACAATAAATGTACATTCTATTTTATTCCTTACCACATTGGAAGAAAAATAACAAGCCAGTGAGAAACAAATTGTTTTACTAATAGAAAACTTATTGCTTTTAGTCTACATCTGGTGGGACCGTGGTCAAGCGTTACTTTAATCATAAAAAAAAAACAACAACATGTTTTCAGAAGTACAACACAAACAGTATTTAACCTCTATAAAAAAGAATCTCTGTCGTTTGGTCATCGCGACACGAGCGAACGAATGTTCATTGTTAGAAGTGTATGAAAAAAATATACATATTAATTTCACACACATCTGTTCAGTCAACTAGTTTTTTTTTAATTTTTGCAGGGTCAAAGACATCCAGGGCGCAATTCCCCGAAATTAAACTTATCAACTTATTAAAAACCGTCTGTAAAATTTAATCTACAGGTTGACCCTATCAATAACATTCACCAATGAAGGGCTAGTACCCTAATTGTTAAAGGTACTGACTACCGATCCAGTGTTCGTAGGTTCGAAACCCGCCATTCGACTATTGCGAACGTTATCAAAACACAAGCTTCTTCAAATATGCCTGGAAAGATCACTAGAAATATTTGTAAATTAACAAATAACTACTAATTAAATTAATACAACTTTCGTGAGACATTGCACTACACTATATATAAAATTTGTGAGCGACGGGCCGCGAACGCGCTATAGTACCGTTCCCACTCACCCTGAAGATGAGCCCCCGATGGGCTCGAAAC
>JAODUI010000018.1:918088-931130 GCA_027563995.1 Papilio gigon | reverse complement strand
AAATCAACGGGAATACCCACTAAAACCCAGCGATGTTCCTTCGCGTCGCCCTTTGGCTGGGCCACGGGAACACTTTCAAGAACAACCAACCTTGTCCCAACGCTCTTTGACTCTAGTGGTTTATAAGCGACCAAAGTCTTCAAAGTCCATTTTTGTATAAAATATTAACAGATTATTATTAATTTCCTACTATCCGCGTTACTTCAACCACTTTAAGACTTGTAAGAATATGGTTTACAATAGTCAAATGTTAGGATTTGAAATGTGGACCACGTGATCGGAAATCTGTACCCTATTGGGCTATTGGCGTTTTCGTTTTAAAAAAATGAATTAACGATTGTAGGTCAACGAACTGTGCGACTGAGCGACGTGTTTTAAAAAAAAACTTTTTTATTCATTGATAAATTTTAATATAGGTATGGCAATATTAAAAATCGCTTCCGCGTCTACTATAATGTTAGCTTAAAACGACTAGAAATAGAAATCTGTAGCTTATGAGCTGACCGCGCACCGTAACTCGGCGGAATGAGTGAGGAAAGTTGAAGTGCGAAGACATATATCATATGTAACTATATGACACAGTGGTTTGTATATAATACAGTATGTTCCGATTTTGTTCCGATTCACAACAATGTATTTGTTTTAATAATAAATTCATTTAATTAAACTAAAAAAAACAATAATGATTTCTTAGATTACTAGACTATTTACAAATAAATTTACTACATTTTTCAAATGTTCATATATTTGTAATAAAAATACTGTAATCCCTTTATAAAAAACAGACATTTTAGAAACACCAGTATCGTAATGATTAAGGGTACGGACTACCGATCTAGAGAGCGTGGCTTCGAATCCCGCCATTCGATTATTGTAAACCATATCCTAACAAGCCTAGAGCTTAGTTGGATGTACAAGAATTATTAGCGAATTAACATAAATCTGCTAATATAATAATATAATATAATATCTATATAAATAGAGCAAAAAAGAGTACGGGCCGCGGGTCTGTAGAGGCATAAAAATTATTAATAAAAAAATATTCTGTAACCAAATACAGGATGTTCCAAGTTTACAAACCTTTTTTTACTAATATAATAATTAGTAAAAGATCATCATCGTATTAACCCCATGTCGCCCAAAGGTGGGCGTAGGCCTCCCCAAAGATGGTCACGACGATCGGTCTTCGGGCACTCTCGTCCAGGATACTCCCGCAAACTTGACTAGATCATCTTGTGGGAAGCCTACCCTCGCTACGTCGACCGGTCCTATGGACTTGGTAAATATTGGAAACTATTTTTTTTTGATAATTAAATCTTTTTTTTTTACAGAAATGTGCAACATTGGTGTTTCTGGCGACAGCGCTGGCGGAGTATGGATACGAAGCATACGAGGGTCATGACTTCGAAGGTCACAGCTTAGAGGGCTACAGCGTCAACGAACATCAGAGTCTGGGCGATCACGGAGACGAATATGATATTGATTATCATGTAAGTTTAAATTTTGATACAGACGAGGACATATATTTCCTACCCATTTGGTTTAACACTACATAATGCTATTAAATCGAAAACTTGTGATAAGAACATATTTATGCTTTTTCATTTTTGTTAATTTACTAATATTTCTCGGTACACTCCGACAAATTTCTAAGCTTGTTAGGATTTGGTTTATAATTGTCGAATGGTGATTAGAACTATTGACCACGTGATTGGAAATACGTACCCTAAACCATTGGGTTATTGGCGTGTTTTATTGTAACAGTCTTCCTCAACATTGAATTGTAAAGTAAATTTAATTCTTGCCTTCTGCGTTAGATAACAATAAAAACAAGGTTAACACGCCCGATGCCACAAAATCCCTGTTCCTTCGCTTAGGTAAAATACCAGTAGCATTTAGTGTGTTAATAGATTTTAAACCATTTACAGGCACATCCAAAATATTCTTTCGACTACTCCGTGAAGGACCCTCACACTGGTGATGAGAAGGAACACTGGGAGACTAGAGATGGCGACAAGGTCAAAGGTATGTCATTTATATATATAAAAACATAGTTAAATTATACTCAATGATTTTTAAGAAAAGTTTTTACAAGTATAAATTATACTAAATCTTACTAATTATGGATGGAGGCAAGCAGGTAACTCCAAAACTGATTTACAAATCAAGAAGAAATTTAACATAGAGGTAGATTACTACTTCAAAGTCCTTTTATATATATATATTAAATCCGCGCGAAATAAGCCGAGTGTTACAGATAGTATACAAAAAATATCTACCGAAAAGAGTTACAGTTAGAGTTAGGTGTCCTAATATTAGTAAGTTTTTTTCATTCGCTTTTACGTAAGCAGTGTAAGCCGAGGGTTCATAAATATTGTGTTCCCACAGGAACGTACACGCTGGTGGAGACGGACGGCACAAAGCGTATCGTAGAATACGAGGCGGACGACAAAAACGGATTTAACGCGGTCGTACATAAAATTGGTAAGTTTCATTTGAAATATTTTTTATAACATATTAGTGGATTTTTATTTTTTTTTTATGATGAGATTCAATGTGGATGACTATAAAGGTAGAAGACTGAAGGTGTGGATGGATTGTGTGAAAGAGGATATATGTAAAGGTGGGAGTTCAGATATGACGGAGGACGGAGTTGCCAATGCACACACTATTCTTCAACCTGCCTTTTCCTATGTGGGGTCGGCAGTGTGTACTCCATACTTCTTCATATCTGAACTCACACAGTTTCACACATCCTCTTTAACACAACCCATCCACACACACAGACATACTATTAACATAGTTAATATATCAACAGGAACTCCAAAACATACCGAAGAATATAAAATCAGCAAGCCATCATATGAACCTCTGCCGTACCAACACGACTACCATAGCGAGGAGGCTTTTATACCGTCTTACGCAAGCTATGAACACTAACCACATCAGCAGCCCAAGGTAATCCACTGCTGAACGTTAGCCTCTAACATGAAGGATTTCATTAATTCAAATGCTTTTAAATTATTCTAAGTTACGTATTTTAGTCACGATATTGGAACTCCATTGTGGAAATAACTGGCCGCAAACATGTTTTTTTTTTCTTCAAAGTTAATGTTTGACAGTTTGACAAGAGATGAGAGATGTTTTTGAACGGAGTTTTGACAATGAATTAAATTTAAACAATATTTATTGTTGTTTTTCATAATTTTAAAATTAAAACTTAAATATTACAGAATTTAATAATATCCTGTTTTTTTTTAAATAAAGTTTGTCATTCAAATTTCAAAATTGGAATTTTTAAAAAATAAATCTCGTAAATGTTGTAAATAATTCGACTACACAAAAATATTGCACTGTATATTGTTGGATTACTTAAAATACAAAATTATTTCTAATCATTTTGAAAATAGAATTCAAAATTATTATTTTATAATAGAAAATTATTTTTGCTCAATTTATTTTATTATTACGAATTTAGTGTTGATACAATTTTATATTTACATTTCCTTCTTTTATTCTATTTTATTTTTTATACGTTGTGAATACCAAGGAGTTTTTACTTGTTATTATTTATTGAACTTTGTAACTAACACCCTAAAGGTTATTTTAAAAATATAATTCTTAATTAGGTTTTATAAGACTGTGGTGCTGTTCTCTAGTATTTTAAGTGTTGTACAAAAACTGTCGCAATATAATAAACTTTTTTATTGTTTTTTTTTAAAGTCGTTGTTTTATTTCTCCTATCAAATGCGGAAAACGAAAAAGACGCATGTTGACATATAACCTTTTACAAATGAACTCCGTGGCGTCTAACATTTTATTACACAAATATAATTTGAAAAAATGTACAATGGAACATGTAAATAAATATAAAAACTGTGTTTTTAATATTTTTTTGAAAATCCTTAATTTTATCTTAATCTGTAACAGTTAGGCATGTTATTATTTAGTAAAAAGCTGTATCTATTGACAGATTTTCACATGCAACTCTTTTCGTATTAAAATAGTTATATGTTAACTGATCTAAAATCAGAAGAAACTCTTTTAGTGTACCTTTGCGCGAGCGCCAGCTTGAGGCGGTCGTTCTCGTAGCGCAGCTGCTGCTCCGCGCTCTCGGCGGCGGGCTCCGGCGGCGCGGGCGTCGACGTGAGCGGCCCGCGCGGCGCACGGCCCACCGTCGCGTACCCGCCGCCCTGATGTCACAAACATTGTTTATCCATTACCAAAACATTTAATTAACATAATTAGAAGATAATAAAATGTCATCTACCATTCCGTGAAGGCGGCCATATTGGATTTATTTGTAGTGTACTGTATTCTACTAATCAGACACTTTCATTTGTTTTTTCTTTATTACTTATAACAAACATCGCATTGAAAAATGTAAAAACGAAATACCTGTAGGGTGGAGGATACGGAGTGAGCTCTTTGGTGGACCATCATCTCGTCGTTGTCGGTCTTGATGGGCTGGGGATGAAATTGAACTATTCAGCATTATGCAACATTATTTGCTATATGTACACAGCCTCACAGAATCATTGTACAATGGAATTCAATCATCATCAGCGTTTATCTGCCCGCTGCTGGCTGTGGACCGTCGCCAATACCTTCCACGGTATATGGAATGGACATGAGAAATGTTACTTAACTGACCTGTGCGGGCGAGAGCGCGGGGGGCTCGTCAGGGGGCGCACGGCCCGCCAGCAAGGGGCTAGCGGTCGCGCTGGCGACGGGCGTGGCGGCGCCGCTGCTGCCGTTGGGCGCCGCCTTGCCGCCGCACTGCTGCGCCTGTATCGCTTCCTTCACCTCTTGAAACTTCTCTATAAACTGCAAAATAAATTCGCATTTATACAGCCGACCCCAAACAGTAAAGACAAAAAATTTTACGCAATATTTCGATACATATGAAAACGGTTGTACCTGTAAAATTTCTACATTACTAATATCTCAAATTCATTGGACGGTATCTCTACAATTCTTTGTAATGGTTATTCAAATAAAAATCACATTAAATTAAGATAACGCGATTATGGATGTATTTCGACATGTACTGAAAAGTTAAATTCAATTCACCTTCCCCAGCTCCGCCTCGGACGCAAAGCCCAGCCCGTACACGGTGTTGGCGCGCACGTCGCTCCACTGCCCGAACTTCTGGGATGTCTTCGTGAACGTCATGTTTGCTGTGATCGTACTATTAATCACCGCCTGGGAAATACAAAACAAATATAATAAGTCTATTTAAAAATTTATCCAATTTACATTTTTAAACTACAACCGTATTTCGATCTGACAAACACATTTCCACGTCATAAGATATCTGACATGTAACTCTAATCATCGGATGAATCGGTTGTCATTTTTTATGACAAAAGGGGAAAGACCGGGACCACAAAGGTGACCTTCGACGCTCAGACATTCCCAGTACTAGAGGAATCTCACTGAAGGCGTTAAATTTGAGTGTATTTTTATAGAATAACTAAGAACTTTATCGATTTAAATATAACACCTAACAAAGACATTGTTCTAATCGAAACGACAATAGCCTAATGGGTACCGACTACCGATCTAGCGATCGTGGATTCAAATCCCACTATTCGACTATTGTGAACTATATCCTAACACAATTTTTTTTACTCATGTTTAAATTACACAAAATTGTACAGAAAAATAAGCCTGCTACCTGCTGCCTGCATTAGCGCTGATTTTAAATATCGTTTAGAATTTTTGGAGTTCCTAATAACCCTCACCAGCACGTCGCTGTCCAGCTGAGCAGTTGCGGCGGAGAGTACATAAAATTGCGTTTACCGCATTTTTGTATGGAAAACTAGGAAAGTCTTTTATAAGAGTAGGAGGCAAACGAGCGGGGTGATTAAAAAGGTGATCATCGACGCCCACACATCTTACAACAGATGCGTTGCTTTTGAGATAGAGTTACGCTCGCTTCTTGAAGGACCCTGTCGACCTAAATCTGGTTACTATATAACGAATTTAACGAACCAATTATAAAAAAAAATTCTGTCTTCAATCTTAAATCTAGTCTGATCAGATGTTATTATATTAATAAAATACAACGAACAATTCTTTGAGATTTGTAAATACAATACAATAGAAAGCTCGGTGTTACGGCTCGTGTAGACGACGCGCGCCCGGTAGACAAGGTTACTTCGCGTCAGTGCAATAATCGATACATTTCTACACCAAATACTATATCTGTTTCAGACCAACAATATAACATATTAATTTGACCTTTAACTTCGAACTTATATCAAATTGAAACTTTTCTACCTTACCATTTTTATTAAAATGCCAAATTGTAAAATAAAAGTTCAAATTTAATTCTACAACAGGTAAAAATATCTGTAAAATGGTAGTTGTTTTATTTTTATTTTTTTTGCTCAAAACCGAATGCATTTGAACGGAAACAAACAATTGAATGCCATAAAAATGTTTCAAATTTTTTCTTCCATATTTAAAACGAGATTCTATATCTCAAACAAATACTATGTTTATCTTATTCTAATAGATTGTTAAATGATACTAATGCAATTACAAAAAGACTGGCATACGACACACTGTCACATAGTCTGTTATCTGTAACATTCCATTTCTGACCAGAGTCAGACCCTCTTCAGACTAAGACCTTAAAAGATGCAGCTCTTTTCTCCATTGCCGTTTTACCGTACCTTTGTGCCTTCAACGCTGATGATACGGTAAAGGTTCCTCGAGGAGTCGTAGAAGAAGGAGACCGAGACTGCAGCGGAGCTGGCCGACATCCAGGATCTTTTCGTCTTCGGGTCTATGTGGAACACGTGCGCTTTACACGTGAAGATTGGTTGTTCGCTGGAAATAAGACGAGACAGCGTTAAGAGGACGTAAGTGAAGTCTATCGACAGGGGAGAGACCCGTAAACTGTTATCTTGTGTCATATAAGGGACAATATTAAAAATAACTTAATATACTTAAAAGCTAATGCCTACTGCTCAAGGAAACGGACTACCGAACGAACGGTCATGGGTTCGAATACTACTATTCGACTATAGTAAACAATATCCTAACACAAACATTAAACTTGCCTGGAATGATTACAAGAAATATGAATTAACAAAAATCTACTAATATTAAGAACAAAAACAAGCCCTCAACTTTACAGTCCTCTATACATCTCTATCAGCTCATATCTGAACTCTACGCGTATCCTCTTTCACACAATACTCCTGTCTCCCTCTACCTTTGTATATCAATATTTATTACCTTCTTATATATATGTCATCTACAAAAATAAAATACTGTAAATAAATGATAGCAGTACATATCCGCTAATGCAGCGAAGTTGCGGCAGACATCTGCCCGAGACAGATAACGTTCAGAACGAACGCCAAAAACCTAACCACACGTTTACAATATAAAAAAAATATATTTCAAGACATTATTTTCTAAGAAATAGACTAGGAAAAAATAAATAAAACCAATCCTATATTACTAGAAATATCTCTCTTGCAATGTCATTAAAAACCTGCCCTTTTCCCAACGGACCCTCCGTACGCAGAGTATCTACTCCAGACATCTCTGTCAGCTCATATATGAACTCACACACTTTCTACGCATATCTTTCACACAATCACACCTTCAGTCTTTCTCTATCTTTATAGTCATCCACAGTCTCATCACCTTCTTGTTTATGCATCTCTCCGCATATGTCCATATCACGATAACAATATACTTATATACTCGCGGGGACTTACGTACTGTGAAATTTATAATGTTTACAATTCAAATTTAATTTCGCACACGTGTTGTTATAAAAGGTGGCTGCCCCAGGTATCGCTGGGTAGACGAGGTGCAGAAGGACCTGAGAGAGCTGCAAGTGCAAGACTGGGTGGCGATGGCGCGAGATCGAGTTGGTGGGAGACGTTTGTTGTCGGAGGCCAAGACACGTTTCGGGTCGCTGCGCCACTCTAGTTAGTTAATTAGTTAGTTGTTATAAAGTTAAATTTGGTTATTGAATATTTTTTTTAAATTCCTATAACGCGGAATCAATCTACCGTGCTGTAGGGATTATTGTAGTCTAATTTCCGACATGTCAAATAAAATGACGGGCACACTGCGTTTCATGGTAGGCAGTGACCCACTTATGTTATGAAATTCAAAACTCGTTAATGAAGTATTGAATTATAATGAACTAGGAACGAGCCGCGTCTTCGCATGGTTACCTACATGTTTATAGTAATATATGTTTAGGAGTGGAATAACTTGCCGGCATTAGCGTTTCTGTACAAATACGATTTGGGAGCCTTCAAGAGAAGAGTGAAGGCACTTACTAAACTAGCATGTACCGTGTTCCGACCACATCATCACTTGGCAGCGGGTGGGATCGTGTCAAGCGTTAGTTTAGAATTCATAAAAAAAAAATCTTTTTATGGTGAATAAGCTAGTGCTTGATTGCTATCTCGCTTAATATTAAGTGGGTATGCAGTCTAAATATGTTACGCTCTAGCTGTTTTGTTTTTTAATTTAAAAAAAAAACTATAACACATAACTGATAGATAGTCTAAGCCTACTAGTTGTCACCCGTGACTCCGTCCGCGCGGAATTAAAAAAAATCTGAACTATCTATGTTGTCTTCTAGACTGTGTTCTAGATGCATTCCAAATGACATCCAGATCAATGGAGCCGTTCTGGAGATATGTTCTAACGAACAATCAAAAACTTTCGTATTTATGTTAGTAAGATTTCATAAGAATAAATGGTCTGTCACACGGCTATAATGTAGCAATAAATTGGTGCAAGAATTTTAGAAATCAGCGCAATTCGATTCGTTACTAACGTATCAATAGGAAAATTTAAAAAAAAAGTCGTCCTTAAAAATATTGTTTTATAAAAGATGTGAATACTGAAATGCTAGGATGGTTTGGACTAGGGATGTCACGGACGTTCGATTCTGATTGATTAAGACGGCGACAATTTCTTATACCAAATATATAGACAGTTGTGTGAAAATACAGAAAACTGTTGTTCTGTATTGAGTTTTTATTTTTGAATGGATAGTGCCTAAACTATATATTTTCGGTGTATGGTGCCTTTATCAGTTTCACAACTGTGTCATTCCGATGATGCTGTATCGATTTATCGGCGCCCAAACGAAACAAATATAACAAAAACCAACACTAACCTCATAGATATAAAGTTGAAAATTAAAAAAAATAGAGCCTTTCTTTACAATTTCGAGTGGTGACTCTTGGGTCGTTATCAATAGACTCGTCAATGTTGCTTTGTAAAGATTGGTTTTCATGACGAAATTAAGTTGTGAAGATTTTTTAACAATCAAGAGAAAAAATGTTCGCAAAAAAATGTGTAGGATTTTTAAAAATACTACGACAATGAATTAATTATTAAGTATAGTGCCCTCCAGGTGGACCGACGACCTGGTGCGGACGGCAGGAAGTCGTTGGATGCGGAAGCAGGACCGCATACTGTGGAATGCATTGGGACTGCCTATGTCCAACAGTGGGCAAACATGATGACGATCATAATAGCTCGTTATATACCTTCTAGAATTAACTTAGACACTTTTTTAAAATTTCATTCTTTGACTTTATATTATATGACTCAGCCAACAGTCGCGCTGTTGCCTCGCTTTAAAAAAAAACAACAGACAGAAAAAGCACTCGAATTTTTAAATTACGAAGCATTATAAACCGACTAATTAGAGACTTGTTTACGGACAAACAAACACTAGTTAACGATGTAGATGCGGTCGCCGGGGATGTGTGTTAAGTGTAAATGTCAGGGTTAAATGTACGTCATTAATGTAAAAATATATTTCAGTAATGAAAAAAAAAAAACTTCAGTTTGTTAACAAGATTAAGCTTAGTTAATAGTTCATCATCATCCGTACAATGCCAGGTGGGGGAGACAGAATTGGAAGTCATTGCTGGGCACAAGGGGTGTGAGCTGGCATCCCTTCGAGTAACAAAAATGTATGGGCATTTAATTGAGGTAATATCCGTGTCAGTTGATAGCGTAATGGCTGGCGGGATCAACACAACAGACAAGTGGAACCCATTGCACATTTAAAGAGTTTGAATGTTTTTTCTTTCTTACCCTGTCATAATGGAAAGGGGAAGTCGTGTCCGGGTGTATAAATGTACACATATGGGATATACAATTTTTCTGTACATCTATTGTGTTCATAAAAGGAAGGCAAGTAACGTTCTACTTTTGCCCATGTCTATGAACAAGACACTGGTTAAGATTGTAACCTCTATCATGCTAATGATATTTTTTTCTATATATTTAAATATTGCTTAATCTACTACTCAAAATATACATATGTGGATGTCTATGGTCAATAGTCACTTTGTTATTTTGACAAGTTCACATGGCCAGTATTCATTTACCATTATAATATATAAAAAAAAATTAAACAGTTCCTTCATGACATCTGTGAGTGCATTATTTTATATGAAAAAAAAAGAATCATTTTGAATAAATACTCCTTATAAACTAAATGAAACAAACATTTTGAGTGACTTTTGAGGTCTACAATTTCTCATGTAAGCTTCACACCACATGTCGAAAAAGTTTATTGATTTTTGTACATAATACAAAGTATTTATATTAAAATCAATAAAATATTAAAATCTGCATCATGTCATAGAAACGTTTAAACTATATTATCACACAGATAACTTCAATTAAGCTCGAAAAATACCAAGTTCATGAAATGGTATAGATTCTTGTTTGCTTGTTGATTTTTTTCGTAATAAAATTGATTCGAAATTCATGCGGTAAACGTAAGTATGAAAATACTTGTATTTATAAATAGCAGTCTTCGACCTATTGGTCCTTGCCGACCTTTACGATGAGGTAAACCCGTTCAAACGGATACAATCAATCTCTAGCTCAAACAAGCGTAAATTACTCTGCACCACCTTTATATTGTTAAATTCTAATGTTGCGTTAATATAATTCGAACAATATTTTTACCGCCAAAATACCAATGAAAGTGAAAACGTTAAATTGTTTATTGGAAAGCTTAAAAATACTGCTTCGCATTGGTAAAGTGTAACTCCCCTCCCTAAAAATATCTCTGTACATACAAAATGATTTTTTAATAAGTTTCCAATGAAACATTTATTTGGTTACTATTTATTATTATAAAGCAGGATATAAGAAATAAAACTCACCCCATTGTTTCTTTTCCTGCTGTCATTTAAACACAGTAATTTATAAAATATTTTACTTCATAATTCCAAATCGTTTCCCACACAACTGTCATGCGGCGGTTGCGCCATAAACTAAAGAAACGTATTGAATTGCCATGTACTTGCAGGTTAAAAATCTTTCATGTTCTAATAATTTTTGTTGTTAGAAAAAAAACAAAAAGAAAGTTATAAATGCGCCTCCTTCTTTATTTTTTTTTTAATTTTCCTACATCAATTTTATCATATTTAAAAAATGCAAAACCATTTTAATTAGTTTTTTACCGCACTGTCTATGATCGATCGAAACTAGTACCAATGCCATCTAGCGTCCAATAGCGATAATAAAGATCGTAGCGTAAACTCGCCACTAGAGAGCATATTTACAAACGTTAAAAGCTATTTAATCGGAAAAATACTTAACGTAATAAAATAACATTAGGTTAACTCTTCATTATTTATTAGTATTTACTATTGTCATAAATAAAATTTTGCACCAAACTGTAACTTCCAATGACATTTCTAAAATGATATATATTTTTTTGAATTCTCTAAAATAAGGCCAAATTTTTTGTATGTTTTCGTATATTGCGCCATTGGTGTTCCGAAACATAACATTAAAAAAAACAATTATATTACAATATAAAGATAGATATTCCAAATTAGATGGCAACACTACAATTCTTATAAGAACAAAGTGGTCAGTGAAAGTAAGTAATGATTGCGTAAAAAAAATCGCTCGTGAATGTACATACTGTGGAAGAGTGGTCACTAAGCAATAAAAGACCAGCAGAACATTCGATGTAAAATATATTCCAGAAAAAGCACACTTCTAAGGTAAACCGTAGACTGCAAAATGGAGCGATGATCTGGTCAGAGTTACACGAGGATGAGGACGAGGAACCGATCATCCACCCAGCGACGGGTGATGAGTATCTGATATGATGAAATCTTGTTATTTTTTTTATTTTTTCCAGGTTAAGGAGCCTGACCGTGTACACTACTACATATAATAAGAGAAAAAAATAAAAAACCAAGAATCTTTAAAAAAAAACCTGCACACCTATGGTGTTATAAAAAAATAGTTAAAAGGATGCATGTAGAGTAGCAGTAAGTTTAAATGATTTAAAAAAAAACAAAGTCTCCTTTTGTTTTTTTTTTAAACCGCGTACACTTCGCGTATTTCCCTTCCTGATTGTGTTTTGTTTTCCTCAGGACGACCGCGTATTCTATTTCCCTATTGGAAAGAACCTTGTCGCCGGTAATGTTGGCAGAATTATTTATTTACTTCTCATCCTGAATATGCCTTTTCACAATTATTTTTAAGTCGGCCTTCGTCGTCTTAATTCAATCGGTTCTTGGAGATTTGTTCGTGAAGATTGATTTCTTTCAGATCATTTCGAATTATCCCCGACGTGTCTAAGACCAATTTGGCCGTTTAATTTTCGGAAAAATTATTCGTACGTTTCTCCGTTTATAACCATATTAACCTTTTATCAGCTTACTGACTATCTAACTAATATTAAACAGAAAAATTAAGATAGAAATGTTTATGGACGTTTGTTAGCAAGTATCTCCAAGCTGAACGGTTTTTCATGAAATTTAGTACAGATAGATTACTGTTTGTAAAAATGCGACTTAAAATTCATTTTTACGGACGAAGCTGCGACCGCGTTGGAACACAATAATTGTAAACAAACATACTTCCTGTTAGACCTAAGAAAAGATGGATGGATTGCGTGAAAGATGACATGAGTAGGAAATGGGTAACCGATGAGATGACGGCTGATAGGCGAGAATGGAAGAGAAGAACATGTTGTGCCGACCCTACATAAAGTGGG
>JAODUI010000018.1:900430-914350 GCA_027563995.1 Papilio gigon | reverse complement strand
CCGATGAGATGACGGCTGATAGGCGAGAATGGAAGAGAAGAACATGTTGTGCCGACCCTACATAAAGTGGGACCAGGCCAGGAGGAAGAAGAAACACACTTCCTGTTGTAAACCATAATTATCACAATATCAAATAAAATAACAAATCTAATACTATAGCAATTAACACAACAATAAATAAATTAATGGATGTTTTCAAAAAGTTAATTACAACCGATAACATCAAGTTTAAATTATTCAAAAGATTACTATGTAAAAAAAAATTAAAGGAAAAAATATCTCACATAAATGTACGTGTATTTGAATATCAAATTTGACATTATCAAATCTATATAATTAATTGAATTGGTACGGTATGGTGGACGTAATTTCAAAGAAAAAACATAATTCTTGAACATTGTGTTTTTACGTTGCTTATAATAAAAATCAAATTATTAAAATTTCCTCGTCTGTCAACAGAACACACAATATGTTCTAAAACAAGTGACACTAGTCGAAAACTATTGTTACAGTATCATGTTACGGCGCCCGTATAGTATGTCAGAAGTCAGCAGTCGCTGGGTCAGGGGCGAGGCGAACCGCAAGGAAATCAGGAAGTTAACGTCTGCAAATCTATAGTTCAACAGATTACACCTATAGATTGTGTGTGTCGTACAAGTTTGACGTAATCTAGAGACGATTTTCCAAATGTAAATGACAACGCGAAGAGAATTGTTACAAAGAAAGGCTTTTAGAGGACTTTCGCGTCATCTTAGCTACGAATTAGGTACCCATATATTATTCATCTATATATACCTTGATATTGTGTGGTTTTCAAAATCATTATGTTATAAAAACATTAATTACATTAATTACATTTTAAAGTCAACATTTTATCTAAATTCTGTAATATATACCAAAGTACATTTTTGTAAAGCTTTTATTTCGTTTTTTATTATGCCTAGCCATCGCCAGCAACTAGAATTATTTAAGTACTAAAATAAATAACCTAAACCCTGTCATAAGTATAGGGTTTGTTTCTACAAAAAGTGTTATTCAAATCTGTGCCTTATATGTTCAGATTCTACGTATTAAAGTTAAAATATATTACGTTTTATATAATAGTACAAATAATTAATATTTTACGCCATTGTTCTGCACTAGTAACTTCGAGCAATAATTATAAACATAGACACGTAACGTGCGCGGTTCACCAAGTGTCGATTCTGTCTTATATAATCTGTTGCAAATCTCTGTCGATGATTCAACTGGTTTTATAATCTGCGGTCGGCTACATTCCTTGCACTAATACACACGTACATAATAAATTCTTTGTTTAAAAATATAAAACTTTGATTATTCACGGTAAAAATCGAACGACTGCCTCACTTGTCAAAATGCAGAAGGACACTTAAATAACCGCGCGAAAAACGTTCCGTTACACTCTTAAGAAACTAGATTAATAAGAGAAACGTGTGATTTTTTTTAAAGATAAAAGCAAATTAACTACGGCTTCTTAAAATTGTATTATTTTTGTCTGTTTCTGATTTTATCAACTAATATTAAGTCTACTTACAAAAAAAACACCGTTCGTAGATTTCACAGGAAATAACGAACACGGCCTTAGCTACATAATTGTGTCATTTTGTAATTAAACGAGATATATTTTTCTGTAAACATCAGCTGTTTTGATCACACAGCAGCCATTATCATTTTGGCGCGTAATTAAGGAACAGATAAAAAACACGTTTGTAAAACCATAAATAAATAACTTAATTTTTAATCATACTTGTGTACTTCCTTCTTGTGTTCCAATATTTTTTATAATCAACACCAGCAATTACCAAGGCGATCCAGAAATCGAGCGAAATTAAAATAATTAACAAGTTGAAGGATAATTTAATGTAAGTTTTAATATAGAAATATAGAATTCTAGATCAACAGAAGATTTGGAACGTATTGATTTTTAGTTTTTTTCTGCTTTCCAATAAAGACACGCAACATGTTCCATATGTCTATGATCAGCGATTGACACCAGCTGACTTGCTCTTTGCCGCCATTTTTAAAAATAATTTTCATGGCCTGGATACTTGATTTTTAAGCCATTTTAAAAAATAAAGTTACTGGCCAGTACATTTTATTGAGAGTAATAAATGTGTCTATCAGCTAGTTCGATCTTCGAGCCACAGACAAGTTATTCTTAATATTTAAATATTTATTTGGTAATCAGAACCAGTGTAATATATTCGATTGATCAATATCTTTAGAAGAATGTAGGCGTCGCCGCGGGCGAAGATATGTTGCTTTCTAGTGTCATATACTCAGAGAATTAGGTGAAGGTTCCTGATAACATACAAGTTTGCGTTACGCAAATACTGATGGAAATATGCAAACAATTAAAATTGTTTGGCTAGGACAACTGTCTCGTATGACCTAGAATCAACTTTAGATGCACTGAAATTATATGAATATTAACTATTTGTATAGGATAGAGCTGCACCATTTAATCTAGTTAAACCTGTCCACAAAATGTCACTGGCAGTCGCTTGTTATTCGAAATTCGACCATAAATAATAATCAATCTTTTTTTATGTTATTTCTTATTAAAAATGACTGCACACTTTCGAATTAACTGTGTCAAATTGCACATATATAGGTTTAACATGGTAGCTGTTGGAATTATAAAAAACGTTTTACATTCCAACTTTATTTAAAAAAAAAAACAGAAAAATTATTAAGTCGTTGTCGTTTTCGGCAGTGCAACACACGTTAAAATTTAATAAACACGCTACTTGAACGTTTTCAAAGATTAACCTCGAGAAAACCTTTCCTTATTTATATTAGTGAAGATGACGTCAAACGTTACAATTATGGTCGCGAATGTACCACCACCTTGAACGTTTTCATTTATGTCGCTGATTGTACCATCTGCGAACCTCGACATTGATAATAAAACTACCTATATCCATATAGACGCAAGTTTAAATTCAATGTCAAACTATTCTCAACCGTAACAAGTGCATGGTAAAATTGTTTTTCTATTGTATTAAATTTATTAAGAATTTGCACACGTCAATGGACATTAACATGCCGCTCGTTTACTTCAGTTCCGGAGGAAAAGTGAACGACTAAAGAGAATTTAATCTATTTGTTTTTCTTATAAATACTGGCCAATCACATTTATACCCAGTTTACATAAATCCAGTATCCTAATAGCGATAGAAATTAATGCTGGACTGAAACTGGGATCATGTAAACATCCGCTAGATCTACAGATATTTCCAGTCCAGTAGGAATAGATCCAGTCAGTGTTTACGATATTTAAATAGTATTCGATTGCTACTGGTTTACCGGAATGGAATAATGTAAACCAAGCATAATAAAATCAGGCGAAAGATTTTTTTGGCGCTAATTTTCTTGTAAATGAAACTCTGGGAGCGACTCGTTAAAAAAGTCTGTTGTGTGGTTTCTTAATAAATTTACACTAAGCTAAGTAGCCGTTAATATTTAGACAAATAGAATTAAAAAAAAAAGGAAAGAGTAGAATAAATCAAAGGTACACATAAAGCATTGCCCAATGTTGATTAAATTCGAGAGATAATATAAAACTTATTGTTTTTCCCTCTATTGAAATATATAATTATGAGCATCATAACAATTTACGATTTTTTATCTGTTTTATAAGCTAACAAGGAAATTTAAAAACAATTACGAGGTCTTTTCAAAAAAAAAAGGAAACACCTAATTAGTCGGTTGTGACGTCACACTAATATCGTTACGATAATTTGGTGTGTTCATAACTAATTTGTGTGCCGTTGACAGTTGGATTTAAAAAAAAAATTAAGAATATCGCGTGTCTATGGTCGTCGGTTATCGCCTCTGTGGCTCCGTAGCTCGTTTGCTGCCTTCTAAGATTAAAAGAAAAAAAAACACATACGACATTTAGACCGAATTACAACAAGACTGACGACGTGTTTTGTTTTTTTCTTCAATCAAAAAGAAAACAAAAGATCTTTAAAATATTTCGTATATTTATAATTAACAAAACAAGTAAAATCATTGATAAAACCAGTAGTAAGTTAATAATTACCACATTTAAATTAGTGGACTTAAAGATAAAATCTTTATTATTAAAAATAATAACAAAAACGTGTATAACAATGTGAATCTTTTAACGACAGTCTTCTGGTATATTTTTTTAAAAAACATTTAAACAAAAATTATTTAAAAAGTCAACAACGATTTAATTTAATGGTATATCACAAAATACTGCATATTTTTTTTGCATTTAGAAAAATTTATACATCATTTTATATTTTTACAAACTTTATTAAAAATTAAAATAAGGAAAATATTTGTTTGAATTTGACAGTAATTTTTGTCTTATAATTTTCTATAATTATTTCTTTTTTGGCAGAATGCTGCCAGAATCCTTTGCCTTTTACTTTATTGTATACAACCAAAGAAGGGAACTACACGTAAACTAACCTAATAATGACGTGACAAAAATTGAATTAGTAAGCTAATTTTATTTAATTTAGAGTTAATATGAACATATAATGGACATGAAGATACGCTGAAAAGGTATGTACTTAATAATAATTAATTTACATTCAAAATATGATGATTGTGTAACGTCTAACAAAATATTGAAAAGTGGAATGAGTCTTATTTAAGAAGAAATATGGCGAGGAAAAGTATTTTTATTGGTTTACCACTTAATTAATTATTAATTTAATTACGATAACCTAAGACAACTTGACCATCTTAAGGTAAGAGGAGTTATGCCAGGCAAAAATAGTTTCTATACATATTTTGGAGGTTACGATGTTAAACGGACATGATAAAAGATGCGGTAAGCTCATTGTTTACGAATAATCTGTTGCTTGAATGTGTTTAATGTCGAAACAGTTGTTTAAAAACATATTATTACCTTACTCATATTGAAATAAGTAGGAGTTTGTTCCGCATAGCCTATCCGATGGACCCATTTTACCGAAACTTTTGCTGGTTGTTAGTTACTTTATTATAGAATGTAATAATTTCAATTTATTTCAATTTCACGCTAACCAAACACCGAGTAACCGTTTAAATTCAACTGTTTCTTCAGTGGTACTTCATAAAAAAAATTATGCTAAGTAACTTTAATATCATAAGTAGAAGAAGTCAACACGCACTGGGCCAGCGTGGTTGACTATCGCCTAGTAACACAATAAGGTAGGCTCTGAGCCTCTCGCTGGGGACCTGTAGTGAGCTGATGATGATGATGATATTTAATATTTAATCGTCTACCCGTCCTCTGTACGATCAGCTCTATGATAGTTACGATCGAAGGGAGGTCCATACATTAAATAACGACGTAATAAAGAAAATAATATTTGCTATTACAAACATTAGTTCATTGGTCAAATTGAAAATTCGCTGAAAAAAATTATTTACGTTACATTCATGTTAATCATTCAATTTACTTTAAAGATAAATTTCTTAAAGAGAATGTAAATGTTTTTTAAACACGGAAACAGACAAGAAGCGAGCGTATCCCTTTTTCAAAGGCTGACAATGCATCTGCTCCTCTTGTATTGCGGATGTGTGGGCGTCGATGATCACCTCCGTGAACCTGCCTCTCGTTTGCCTCTTCTCTATAAAAAAACATCACCACAGTGTTCTTCGCCGCCTAGTCATGCGTTGCCAACCTTTAAGAAAGAAGTAGGTACGCTCTAGAATGACTAAAACGTGGTTGCCACCGAAAACATAATGATATGAAACCTTTTTCTTATAGCATTTGTTTTTTGTGAAAAAAAAAATAATGTTCATGATTATATTTGAATTTTCGTATGTGTATCGATCTAGTCTAAAGCCCGCTTCAGTTTTAACTGCCAAGATAACTGTAAACTGTTTAACTGATATTTACTCTAGTATTGCAGGTGTCCATGGGCGTCGATGGTCGCTCTTGCGAACCCGCCGCTGGTTTGCCCCACTTCTCGTATATAAAAAAAAAATTGTTTAGACTCGTAAGTTCTACTGTACAGTTGAACTGTTCAGTTAAAACTGAATGTACTGAACTTTAAAAGATTTAATGATACTTACAACTGACTTTTTGACTTTGATTGCTTTCCTCTGAAGAGGTCTTACTTTTTTAGTTTTTTTTTTTTAATCAAAACGTGTTTCTAAATGTATTTTAAAAATTGGCGCCAAGATCAAAAGCATATCCCTTCATTATTTAAAAAGATAATTACCAATATAATGTTGTTACAGCCAGTATTTATTAAGTCGTCATTTTTGATTATCTTTATTTTGGCTTCTCATTTTGTTCTGCTTTTTATTAGTATAGTCTGTTTGTATTTATTGGTTAAAGTAATTCTCATAAATCATGGCTTGTCAAAGACCAACGCCTTTAACATCTGTGAATATAATTGTCCAGAATAGGACTAAAAAAAATAATATGTCAAATGTCAAACGTTTGACGTTAAATTGTTGGGGTTTTAAAGAGGTTAGGTTGGTATGTGCCGATTTTACTTTTTTTTTAAATAAGATAAAGAGGTTGTAATAAGAATTGTTAATAAGAAAACGAGGTGGGTAGAAAGAAGTAAACAGTGTAAGAAATGAAATCATTCAATAGATCAACCCGTGAAGCGACGGTCAACCGTGAGAAGCGATCGCCAAGGTGAACCGGGGTCGAAAACACCCACTTTCCATCACGAAGGTCACTCTTAATTAAACTCTGGGCTCTTTAAAAACTTATATTATCGAAAAAAAATCATTACATTACACATTTACAGCTAAAGGTAACGAAGAGGTCCGCCATGACAGCACCAGACGTTGTGCAATAATAGAATACCACGATAAGACCTCTTCAGACTTACAAACGTTTAATAAATATAGTTAAACCGAGCAAACAATCGATTCGCTCCACACAACTCACTCGCGTATACTAGAAAGTGACGTTACGTAACTACAATGATACTATCTACAAATAAATCACAACGAAACTTATTAAATAAAAAAAAAAACGATAATGGAAATAATGACATGGCGCAAATGACTTACATGACTTATATTTAATTAAAAAAAAAGAAAAGGAGACATTGCGATCGGCTCAACGACGACGTGGTCTGATTTTTTTTTTTTAATCTTGTTTGGCGGAACGAATTACGCAGCCCTCTCTCTGTTACACGCCGTAAACACGCGTCCGCGTCGCAAGTTTATGTAACGCTCGACACTCCCGCCAAACTCGCAACGACCATATACATTTACAATCTCTACAGATTTGAGTCTACTTTAGCAACTAATGTCGATTTTGTTTCTTCAGTTTTGTGCTCACAACTCTGACATATCAGCATGAAAACTCAACACCGCGTCTGCGCGCGCCCATCGCCTCGACTCTCAATAAATATCAATAAATACAAAAATCAAGGGATTAGGACTAACTTAGGTCTAACATCTCACATTCGACAGTTTAGGTAACATCGCTGGACACGCGAACACGCTTCCTTAAAACGAAGCGGCCTCGACGTGAAAGGCACTCGACGTGATTAGAAAGGTGTTACGGTCGGCGAGCGCTTTCTAGCGCGAGTACAGCGCCAGGTCGGAGATTCTGCGCTGGCGGGCGGCGGCGTGGAAGCCCCGCGTGCCGTCGGGCACCAGCGGCGTGCGCGGCTCGAAGCGCGGCGTGCACGACATGCGCCGGCCGCCGCACTCCGCGCCTGACAGCGAGCAGCCGGAAAGCCGGCGCGCCAGCCAGCCCTCGGCGCTGCTCGCGCTGCCCGTGCTCGCCTGTGACGCGCGCCGCGAGCCGCAGAAGAAGGACACGCCTGAGTCCGAGCTGTGGCTGCACGTCGACGGCCGCCGCGGCACCCACGTCTGGATCTCCGGCGACCGCGGCGCGAAGAACCCGCTGGAGTTCCTCCTGTAGAAGGGGTTCGCGTATCTGTAGTCGTACTCCGCCTCGGAGCCGCTGCAGCACGAGGAGTACTCGCACTCGTGGCGGCGTGCGGAAGGCCGCCGCGCTGGCACTTTGCGTTTCGGCTCCCGCGGCACCCCGTTCAGCTCGTACACCTTCATGCCCTCCTCGTCCGGACTCTGGAGCCTGAGCGCTCCACGCGCCGCCTCCGACTCGGTGAACTCTACCAGCGCACACACACAGTTCACCAAACTCGGGTTCTTGTTGAGGAACTGCCTGACGTCGGCGGGCACCGGGTTGCCGGGACGCAGCACCCGTACCAGCGCGATCTCCCCGCAGCTCGCGAACAGTCTCGACACGTTCTCCACTGAGGGTTTGTCTATCGGCATCCGGACGGCGACGACCGTCCTCGACGGGGTAGTCTCATCGTATGGGGGCAGTGGATCAATTCTACGTAATTTTGTTCCCAATTCGTTTATTTCTAATTTTGTGGATCTCTTAAGAGCTTCGGCGACAACTCTCCAGTCTTTCGTCAGATGCTTGACGCGCTTAAAACTCGATATGAGCTTAAGGGAGACGTACCCTTCCTTGTTCCGTCTGACATGCTTGAGTAGGAAGGCATCCTTGGTGATATTGGCGTCACTGAAGTAGAACTCCACTTGGGACACGATCCTGTTAGCTAGCTCTTCATCGGGAGGGGTGTAGGGCGGCTCCTGGGCATCGGGCGCGACCTCGCAGCCGGAGTCCTTGCCCCCGCCGGAGCCCGCCTCTGAGGCGGTGTCGGACAGGTCGGCGTGATCGTCTGTGGACGGGCGACGGTCGGAGGTTATGCCCTCATCGGGTTCCTGTGCGTGGCTCGGAGGTGTGCCCTCCATGTCGTTGTCGCGTGCGTTTGCCACTATTGCATTACAAGAGCGTGCGATTCGCTCGGTAGCGCGGCGGTGACTGAGGGCGCGCGGCGACCACACTGCCGCTTTATAATATCGGCTGGATGTGCCACTCGCAGGCAGCTCGCAGGTCGCAGTAAAAGCCGTTCGGAAACGTGTACCGAGATGACATTGCAGACAGCGGGACGTTTGATTCAACACACATTCGTCATTTAAATCGAGGAGTTATTTGATCCGGCGCAGCTGAATCCGGAGCACTCGCTAAAAATATTTAATTATTCAAGTTGCTCGTGTAATTAAGAATCTAATGTGCACGGAGGTCTGATCACGAAACTGTAGTTTTTTTTTTATTCAATATCAGTTCATGGAATTAGTGTCTGCATTATTGGAACGAAGCACGATAAAATGAGGTGGGTTGAGCGATAATTAAAAAATGCACGTTAGATCGAATAGTGATTTATTATTTAAATTACGCATCAACAAAACATTGAGTTCACGTTATCATTCATTTGTTTTTCATCTAAATTAAACAAAAAATACTACAACCATTTTTATCGAAATCAATGTAATTGAGAAGCCACAACAAAGCTATCCTCATCTCCGGTGAGCAACTAGTAACCGTCACACGAGTGTTACACGTTTTTAATTTCATCGCTTATTAAAAGTCAAATTAAGTTGTTAATTAAGTCAGAAACCGTACGCCGCGGTAAAGATGTTAAGTGACCAATTAAATACAATGAAGATCTACTTACCGCGTCTAAATAACTTAACCCATGAGCTACGCTAAGTGATTTCAAAATTATACTTTTCCTCAAGTTGCCTAATTAATAGAATCATTGTTGTTGGTCCGAGACGGGCAATATAAAATATTTCATAATATCGACATCTAGAATTAATATTAAAGCATATTTGTTAATAAAGTGTACGCAGAGATGTGCAGATAATCGCCGTATAAAGAAGAAAAAGTTAAAAAGTTTTTATTCTATTTATTTATTTACATAAATATAATACTCTAATATTATACATGTTAATTCGATGCTAACATCAGAATTCAGTCATTATTTTAAAAAGTTGTAACGATCTTCTTACTATTGACTTAAATATTACTAGATTTTTATTAATTTACTAATATTTCTTGTAAACATTTCTAGTAAGCTCAAAAAAGCATGTGGGTCACGGCCTTAATTGAAAAGCGGTATTCGAACCCACGACCGCTATATCGGTAATCCGTACCTATAACAATTAGGCTATCGGCGCTTCAATTGTTATCGTTTTATAAAACTTTATAAGTAAAGATAAGATTTATTACTTCATTATTTCTACATTGTCAATAAATTTCAAAGAATTCTATTATTTTATTCCAGAACAATTTTCCGAAGCTTCTAATTTAAATCGTGTAACCGCGTTTATATACAACTAGCTAACATTAACGACTTCATTCGTAGCCGTTTAAAAAAAAAACCAACGCTATATCACTCCCGCAAACATCAGTAAAAGTCCCGTTCAAATCGGTCGAGACGCTTCAGAGATACGCCCCAACGAACCCGGACCTATGGACAGACAAAAAAAAAATGATTTCCCTTTATAAAGCAAATATGAAATATGAAAACTTTATTTTAATATTACATACAGACACTACAATTTTATTTATCTCTATTCATTTGTTTTTATTTATGCTAAAATAACGTAGCAAAGAATTAATATTGATGTCGGTACAAAAACAATGGATCTTAACTAGGCAGTTGCCATTTTATTATGAAATATTCATGTAATAATTTATCTATCAACCTGTACAGTTCTCTACAGCTAGGTTAGTTGTGTCGACTTCGCGTGGAATTCAATGACCAGCACAGTTTGCAACATCTTTTCATTTAAGCTCCGCTCCTATTGGTCATAGCGTGATGTACAGCCTACAACATTCTTTGATAAATAGAGTATTCAACTCAAAAATAATTGTTCAATTTCAAACAATAGTTATCAGTATCATCAACAGCCTTTGTCTGCCCACAGCTGGACATGGGCGTTTCTTAATGCCTTCCACAGTCTGCGGTCCTCCATCATAAACCTGCCCTTTTCCCTACAGAGGGTCGGAACAGTATATCCATACATCTGTCATCCGTCATATCAGAACAGACGATCGATGGGGCCTGAAAGCCATGGAATGTCGGCCACGGTCAGGTCGACGCAGCGTTGGTAGGCCTCCCGCACGATGGACCGATGACTTGGTCAATGTTGCGGGAGTGCATTGGATGCGGGCACAGGAACGTTCATCGTGGCAATGGATGAGGGAGGCCTACGTTCAGCTGTGGACTACATTAGGCTGATAATGATAATGATAACAGGAAGGTATTGTATTGGACACGGCAATGTTCCGACAATGGATACCCACGGTGTAGTGTCTCGATCTATGCGTGATTGTAATCATTTAAGATGAACCGAATCGTAAATAATGGTTTTCATTGTAAAAGATATGACTGATTATAATTACAAATGTAGTGAATTGTCATGTTTTTGTTTGTCTCTGATATCGTGAAACAAAAGATGTCATAATGAACGTCTATTATTAAGTTTTTAAGGTTACATTAATTATCAAAGCGAAAACTCTGTTGTCCTTTTTAAGGTCATCAACCTGCCTTTCCCTAAGGATGGTGGGCACAATACATCAATACATCTCCGTTATATCTGAACTCACAACCCCACGTATATCCTCTTTCAGACAATCCATCAACAACTTCGGTCTTTCTCTAATTTTTATTGTTATTCCAGTTTTTAAGGTCATCATCATAAACCTGCACTTTTCCATACAGAGGGTTGGTACAGTACATCCCTTCATCTCTGTCATCCGTCATATCAGAACTCTCACCCTTACGTCCTCTCTCGCACAATTCGTCCACACCTTCGCTCTTCTAATTGTTCTCGTTGTTTCCCTGAATACGAAATTTGCCACAATTAAAGAAACAGTATGAAGAAATGTGTTGGTATTTAATAAAAAAATAACATTTGATTATGAATTACGACCGATTTTTGTCCACTAATCGACACATAAGTCTACTTGATGCGTAAAAATTCCTTAAAACTTAACGTAAAAAACGTAAAAACTTTTTTGTAAAAAATAAGTATTGAAAGTATTTAAGGGCTAAAGAAGTCGCAGTAACCAGTTATATAAAACAATTGCCCATCATTAATAAAACAAAAGTTTTTTTTCAAACTTCGAATGTTGACATGTCGAAACTAGTTTGATGTTTATTTGTTTTCTAACCAGTTCCAAACTATTATTTACAAAAAGGAAGTTAAAGCGACCGAACCAGAATTTTGTTTATTTTTATATATTTCCTTGTCCAAAGGCACAGGGAAGAGAAACCTGTTTATACTCTTAACGATTAATAACATGGTGTTACAATTTTAATTTAATAAATAAATTAAACATTAAGTATATTCCATCCATATCATTTTTTTATCGGCTCTAACGGGAAGCGGTGGTACAGATATCAGGACAGCATCGCTGGCGCAATTGACTAATTAACCTTGACCATATTCGACAGACATTGACAGAACCAGGCACCTGCTGGTGGTGAACGGGCATCGAGTTAAGTGATGCATTTGTTACGTGACCGGCACCGGCACGACCCTTAAACCACCTGTGCAACGGGTAGTCTAAGGGGTTTGCCGGACCCGAATCCGTTCTAAGCTACAATAGTGTACACAATCTGACATAACGTTTTTTAACCGCGTGGGTGTTGTCAAATTGGCATTAAGTCAGTTGAATCATCCAAATCCAATTAGTTACACAATATAGAGACAGTAATCTACTTTCGGATATTTTTTTTGTTATACAAAAATTATGCTGTTCTAAGGCTTCGTCGAGTCTTGATTCGCCTTCTATGTGATGTAACGTTGGTCACCACTGCCGGAGTATTGCGAGAAAGTTTTCTTTTCGATGACAAAATTGATATGAGATTTGGTGCTCTTCTCTCCCGATAGGAGGCGCTGAACAAATCTCATACAAATTTTGTTGTCGCAAATTTTTATTCTTAACTCATTGTTTTGTTAATAAAAGTGTAATCATTATGTTATTTTTCAGCATTAGAAACTTTAAGGCTTCGATTCTGTTTTCGACAGATTCCAGTATATCATTTCATGAAATCATTCTTATAATATGTATTTCTATTTGATATAATAATAATAATGATATATAATGATAAAAAATGTAATAATAATAGTCTAATAGTTAAGAGTATTGATATCCGATTATGTGGTCGAGGGTTCGAATCCCGCTGTTCGACTATTGTGGACAATCGTAGGACAAGCCTAGAGTTTCGTTGGATGGTAAAAGAATTTTTAGTGAATTAACAAAAATCTGCTAATATTAAAAACTAAAAATTCAAACCTAGAAGATTACAATAGTTTACATTTAATTAAATATATAATATGTTAAATTAAACTTAATTTCTTTAACATCATCATCAGCTCTTGTCTGCCCCCTGGATATAACCTTACCCAATGCCTTCCACAGTATTCGTTCCTCCCGCATCCGAATACAAAGTAAGAACTTTAATTGTATTTAAATTATGTATTACTTATAAAACGGCTTAACTCACGTGTAAATCGGTGTCGGTGCCGACAAGCCGGTAACGGTAAGCCGTTTTATAAGTACTATAGTGAAATGTCTCACGAAAGTTTTAATAATTTAATTTTAACAATGTATTTAACAACCGAATTAATTATGATTCAAAGTAAATAAAAAAAAAACAATACCAGTTATTTCTTTACAATACATATTTCGTACTTCACCGCATAAGCGTTAAAGTTTGTGTAACAAATAATTTAAAACGTATCAAAAGAGTGTAATCAGAAGTAATAAAAATTGATCGGTAATTAATTTTCTCGATAACTTTGAGTATAGAGAAATGGACTAAGCAATATCATCGTTGGAGCAAATTAGGCTATTTATCCGAGCATGGTAAAGACGACAATTATATGAGCATCGAGCCTACAGTTAAGCAAAACGTCTTTGAATAGATACTAACACAATTTATAATATTCATCATCATCATCATTATCAGCCTAATAAAGTCCTCTGCTGGACGTAGGCCTCCCCCATCGACTGCCACGATAACCGGTCCTGCGCCGCCCGCATCCAGTGCACTCCCGCAA
>JAODUI010000018.1:874578-886770 GCA_027563995.1 Papilio gigon | reverse complement strand
TCTTCTGCGTAACATATCTTCACAATACCCGTTGTTTTTGAAAGTACAGTATTTTACACGAAAAGAGGGCAAACTGAGGTGTCACGGAGGTGGTCTTCGACGTCCGGACATACAACACTGACGCAGATGCATAAACAGATCAAAGAGTAAGTTTTAAAGTGTAAAAAAATGCAATCTCTAGTGAAAAATTGACAGTTTTAAAATCAATATAAACTACGACGTAACTCCCGTGTGAAAGCCAAATGCACAAAGAAAAAAAAAACTGCAACTTAAGTGAAATAGTTAAAGCCAAATGCACAAAGAAAAAAAAAGTTAAACAGTACTCTGTTCTGTCTTGTTATTAGTCGATATTTCTTCGTTCTAAATTTTGTTTGTACATTTTTTGTATTTTAAATGTGCACTGAATTGAAAATAACGAGTAAGTTCAGTAAACACTTAATATCGATACATTAGAAATGTTTTGCTGCCAATTATTAATCACATTTAATACATTATTGCAGACATAATTCTAGAATTAATTGGGTCTCCAATAATTAATACATTCTTGGTGACCTACTTAAAGAATTAATTAGGTCTTCAATAATTAATACATTATTGGTGACCTAATTAAAGAATTAATTAGGTCTACAATAATGTTGGAAATAAATTTGATTGATTAATAATAAATAATAAATTTCTAAATAATAAATAATATCGATTTCCAGATTTCATTTAAAATTCAAAAAGTTTCTTTTATTAATTTACTAATAATATTATATTCTACTTTAGTATATTGTGATATTTAATACAAAACCAAGAAAGATGTCCAGCTAGCTAACCATAGTTCATAAACGCTATCGAACCACAGACACATCGCTTCATTGAGAGATAGCTCTCTACCGGATCGAGTAACCAGTCGAGTAGTCAGGCGAGTAGGCGGCCGAGTGAATGGAGCGTTTTTTGTGCGAGTACACTTGCCTAAATCGGTGTGAAATTAGTTGCCGCCGCTGCGACTCGACTGGCAACGTGGGGTCGCATTGACAGCGGGTATTGAATTTTGTATTAGGTACGAGGTTTTTAAATTTTCTGTTACATTTTACTTTCTTTACCGTGATGATGATGATGTCCGCCATCACTTATTTGCTACCTCCGATAGTGGGATCTGATACGTCTCTTTATTACGTTAATCTACTCATACTCTTTACTATTTCAAAGATTAAAAATTAAGGTTATTGTTTGAGATATTGGAAATATATCAAAAAACAATTCAATATATCCATAATAAATAGATTTACACGTTATAAACCTTAGATATTCTAAACAAGCAATATTTTTATTAACTGAACCTACACAAATTAATTTTAATTGACAATAGACAAGAAAATGTCTCAACAATTCCTGTCACATTTGTAACGTTATGTTAATAATATTCTTATTTATAAACCGATATATTTAAAAAAGAAAACAATATTAAACCAAACATACTCTACCAGTAGTGTTCAATTTGTTAAAAATCGATTTTTTAAATACTTTCCCGCCAATATCGGAGCCATAACTTTACCATAACCTATAAGTCATCTCATAGACAAGGCGGTAACTTTTCTGATTCATTCAAAATGGAAGCGTGCAACTTATTTCTTGGCTATGATACTGCACTAATACCTTCAATTCCCATAGACGTATTTATAAGACAAGCTTTTGTAAACCATCATATCTACTACGACGATATTTTACAATATAAACTATATTTGAAGGACGCGTTTAAAAGTATGCGAAGGGCTGGCTGAAACACAGAAAGCCCTGTGACGTTTTAGCACAAAAAAAAAACAAAATTAAAAAAAAATACATTAAATATATTACATCGTTTTATAAAAAACAATGAAATCAGGAACTCAGAGCTGTATGTATAAATATGAATATAGGGCAAAAAAAAACTAAATTTGACAGTAATTTATATAAAACACAAAATAACGAACAAGCGTACCCTTTCACTCTATCTGTCAAAAGTCGCGCCAAAACTTCATCCACCAGTCATAGACTAATAGCACAGACTCGATAACTTTTTAAATTGTAGAATGTAGAAGTGTTATTAAAAGGCATACGTTTTCAAATATTAATATCTGTCAAATTATATATTCGATTTCAGAGCGAAAATAGTCTAATGGTCAAGTTCACGGATGTCCAGTCAGTTGGTCGTGTGTTCGAGTCCCGACCTATTGTAAATCTAGCACAAGTATAGAGTTTAATTGGAATGGTGTAAGAAATATTGGTAAGTTAACAAAAATCTACCAATATTTATAAAGAAAAAGTGGTAGTTTCAATGAGACCATTATCAATTACGTAAGCCCAGTGGTTGAGTTCCTAGTCAATAGGGGGCCTATACAAGCTGGTGGTTATTAATGTGGTATGAGACTGTACTCACCATCCCCGCCCTGGCCGCTGCTGTGCGCGGGGTACTGCTCGTCTGCAAAATCATACTCTACGTCAGGTCAGACATCTGTTCGGCATCAGAACGATACAAGGATGCTTAATGCAATCATGGTTACTTAAAGATAAATATACAAGGCCAGACAACCTTGCGACCTTGGCACTCCCCCTCTTTTCGTCTTAATACGAACGACAAAGGCTCGGAAATCGTGTTCTATAGAAGTGAGAAATCATAAACAGAAATACTTAAAGATCACAGACTTATTAAAAAGTAACATGGTAGTATCAATTTCTCATTTCTATTGAATTTTACTTGTGCGTACGTCATTAATTAAAAAAAAATGTGTTTTTCATATTAAATCCTCTTCCTTCGTAAGAAATGTGAAATACTGACCTCCATTCCGATGTTCATTCATCATCTCCTGGGTCTGCAGCGCGGGGGCGTGGATGAGGACCTTTTGCTGCGGGCTGTGCGGGTCCAGGCCCTCGACTTCCAGGAGCGGCGCATGGGGCTCGTACCCGTGCACCACCAGGGCAGGCGCATGGATGTCCATCGCGTACCCGCCTACACTATCACTCTTGTACGAATCAATTTTTGCGAATTATTTTCACTTTAATAAAAAAAAAAAACTATCGCAGTTTGCTTGTTGCACTTGAGTATGCTGGAGTATTCTTGTTAAAGGAACTATACGGTCGTTCTACGAAATGTCTAATTTCCACACTTGACTGTCACATCGTAAAGTTGTTATTTTTGAATTCACGTCACCGCAATTTCTTTCTCATCTTCAACCTCAGCTTCACCATCTTGTTACCTGGGTGAAGAAAATAATTATTAATTTCACTCTCTTATACATTCCTAACTAAAAACATCGATGAAATGTTAATGAAATAAATGTTATTAAAAATTCAATTTAGAATGTCGTGTAGTTAAAATGATCAATTAGTGAAAATTTTAAAATGAACAAAAATCCGCCCGAACAGGGACTTGAACCCTGGACCCTTGGATTAAAAGTCCAATGCTCTACCGACTGAGCTATCCGGGCTGTAGTTACCATAGCCAAATTAGCTTTCACTAACAGAGAGTACCAGATTAAAAGGAAGCTAGAATCTATTTGTTATAAACTAAAAAATAATGTACGCTTGCATAAATCAAGGCGTGCTTCCGTTTTGTGAATAAAACATTTCTGCAGCTTATTTTAACACAGCCCGGCGCCGCCGTGTGCTGTACCACAGAGCTATAAAACTATTAGAGTGGATAAATGATTACAAAATGATTACTCAAAATAATTCTCCTTGTATATTGTAAACATTATTATGAATATATATATATCTTCTTGGAATAAAACAGTACATGCAGTCAATTACTTTTTTTATAAGAGCGACGGGATCACGAAGGTGGTCGACGCAGATGGACATCGGCTACAGGTACCAACTAGTTTCGAGCCCATAAGGGCTTCTCGGCACAGGTAGGATTGGTAGAATCCCGCCGTCGCATCTCTCACTGTGTAAGACGATGAGGATGCTGCACAGTATATTAACAAAACGTTTTTTTTTTTAATTCGCAAATTATCCGCAAGATAAATAAATAGATCGAGCAAAATCTGAACTGTAGAACTTCCATTTCCCAAATCCAAACCAAGGTCCGGTCTGTGACCAATTAAAAACAATAAACACCAGTTAACCCTGCCGATGCCGACATATCGAAAACGGCACCGTAATTATGTGTTAAGCTTCCATTTGATTTATATGTGAAGCGTGAACATATATAGTACTTTGTCAAAATAAATCGTATCAAATTACCGTAATTATTCCACTTGAGCTTATACTTAGTTACTTCGACAGGGTTGTAACTGAAAGGCGTACAGTCAATATGAAGATATTTCTTTTTTAAAAATCAGTTGAAGACCGTGACATGGTTTCGGCTCGGTGTCGCCCTGTGTGCCGGCCACATGTAGCTACGCGGCGTGTGTGTGTGGAACATGTCGTCTACATACGATTATAGTCACCATGATTGACAAGAGATTTTTCCTAAATCGTCGCCTGACAATTCATTCATCATATAAGCAACAAATCAACCACTGGTTGAGGCGTCCTCAATATCACCCTCGATGATCAGTCCCAGAATACTCCCGCAAACTTGACCATACGTCCATCTTGCGGGAGGCCTACCCACGCTGCGTCGGCCTGTCCATGGTCGCTATTCTAAGATTAGTATTGTCTGTCTGGCTTCCATAAAATAAATGTTTACTCAGTTAGTTAGTTAATATTATGTAAAATGCCTAGTTACTTTAAAATGTATTATGTTTTTCTGTGTAAAACCTCTCTCGTCAAACAACACTTTGTATCTAAAAAACTTAGCATTGATCGAAAGAAAACAGAAGCTAATTTTGAAATTTATTTATCTTAATTAGACTGTAACATTAAATATAAGAGAAGCACTAATAGCCTATTGGTTAAGGGTACGGACTACTGATCTAATGGTCGTGGGTAAGAATCCAACCATTCGACCATTGTGAACCATGTCATAACACAAGCTTTTTCAAGCTTACCAAGAATGGTTATAAGAAATATTAGTCAATTAACAAAAATCTACTAATGTTTTAAATGAAAGTAAAAAAAAATACAACACGGTTAAAGTCATCTGACAGTTACTTAACGGACATTAGTGTAGATTTATTATACAAAATCTATACCATACTGCATTTGTGATTAATAACACTGAATGCAGTAGTAAATTATGCAGACCTTTTTTTTTATATTAGGCAAAAAATCTTTAATATAATGCCGTCGAATTTTCACTGACTAAAACCTTATTTGTGATTACTTTAAATGGAGAGAGGCCCGAGTTCTCCGATCGCACCGGGACTGGTCTATATTAACACCGTAACCATGGTAACCGTAAACACAGCGTATGTGGCCACATACTGGTTTTTTCGCATTATCGACAAGTGAACTCTTGAACGCTTTTACAATGTCACTTTCTGTCGAGCTTGAGGCCACCGCTGGTATCAGGGCCTTTTGAATAACTACACTCTATATAGTCATGTGAGCTTTGCAATCATATATATTCGTACCTATATATAATAAACAGTAACACGCATGATTATATATAATCTATAGATATATAACGAGGACAAAAGTAAGGAGAAAAAATGTCCTTTGGTTGGGTTTTAGTCCGTCAGATGTCGTTTACAATACAAAATGACATTTCGAAAATTAATTTTTGATTCAGCGTCAAATTCATATGTCATATTGCATCTATATATCTCTGATTGTTTGTCTGTCTGTACGAATGTTCTTGTTTGTTCGCGTTTATTATACATTTTTTTCAATACTAGCTGATTTTTTTGTTAGTTTAATTCCTTTTATCAGACAAATTAAACTCTAGGCTTGTGCTGGGATATGGTACAAGACAATAGTCGAATTCTCGACCACGCGATCGGAAATCTGTAAACTTAACCAATAGACTATTAGCGTTTAATACAGAATATGTTCTTGTCTTTTACGACGGAGAGAGCTCATCTGAAGCCAGCTAATGGTCTCAACCAGTGACCGACAGACCGCGACCCGCGGGCTGCTTGCTTTTCGAATCTTTATCATTGCGAGGACGATGATGACAAGTGCTCTGAACAATCTGAACGAATTATTTTAAATGTTCACACTTGTCATGTTTAACAACGTGCAACATTGCACAACTAGTCTACGTGAAGCATTAAAAGGTAGGCGCCTTAGCAATCCAATAAAGCCTTCCTACCCCTTGTTAAACGGTGAACCACCCTTTGTCATATCTACATACGAAAATCAACTTTATTACAATAAGTTAAAGTTCACTTTTAGGTAATGGTAGACTTTATTGTATAAACAGAAGTATGGTTTATAATCTCATTAGCTTATTGGCTGAGGTTGGTTGATGACTTCTATTTGGGTCATGAGGAACGTAAGTTGATTAAAAATTAACAAGCTATCTCTACTTTATAGGGTTAGGACAAGACATATATCTGCTTTACAATATTTTAACGTGAAATAAAAGATATGACACTATTATAAAATAAATCTAAAACTGCTAACACTAACGTAACCGGTGTCGGCACCGACTAACAGCGAACTGCGAAATAATACCAGCCACTCACCCTGAAGAAGCTTCTAAACGAATCTAGTCGGTGCCGAATGAATGCATGAATGTTAGTATTTATATACGTGTACTGTTTGATATTATCTCACGCATGTTTAAATAATTTAATATTATTTTATAGTATAAGGTGTTACAAAAGAAAACGCCCGTCTAAAATAAAGCTAGAAGTTTCCATAGACAATTCTAATAAATTGTCGATACGACTGCCATAAATAGATATGTTATTAAAAGCGACTAACACTCATTTAGTCGATGTTGACACCGACTAGATTAGAGACCATCGGGAGCTCTTATGATTGATGATTGAGATTCATATTTCGCGGTCACGGCCCATCTTTCTAGCACGTAAAGGTTATCGACTAGTGTCTAATGTACCCATTTATCCATCAATTCATATAATCCATCGGTATCTACCTATTAGTCACTAAGTGGACTACCGATCTAGGGATTGTGCTTTCGAATCCCCCCATTCGACTTTCATCGTGAACCATATAACCAAACCTAACCTAGAATTCTTAGTAGATTTAAAAAAAAAAACGACTACTATTTGTATAGAAATAAATATGCTATCCTAGTGTAAATATATCCAGTGTAGTTAGAGGTTCACGTGGAAAACCATAAAAAAAACATATCCAGTGTGCAATAGATTCAATCCAGTCTAGGAATGTTCTGAGAGGCCAGTGTTACACATAGTTACACGTAATTACACTATATCGGTCAGATCCGAGTCGCAACCGTTACTATGTTCACTATTAAATAGTCAACTGCCGTGTAATAGGTAACTTTTAGTACGGATGACAAAAAAAACACTGGTTAAATTTTTAACAATATTGATGTTTCACTTTAACTATGTTTTTTTTTATTTTGCCGCCCAATATTATAAAGTGACAGGATAGGATATAAAGAGCCCTGTGAGGTTGCCGCCCCATCGCCACGAAAGAAAAAAAAACAAAAAAGTGGTTTAACTTAGTTATATAAGTAAATATAAATTTAAATTCAGGGAATCGGAACAGAATGTATAAATATAAATAGAGAAAAAAAAAGAATACGGACGCAAGTCTGTAGAGGCATAAAAAAATATTAATTAAAAATAAAAACCTTTAAAAAGAGTTTCATACAAATTTGACGTAATCGAAAGTCAATTTTTGAAATGTCATTTTGTATCAAGACTGACGTAATATACACAAAAAAAGGGCTAAGGGGACCCTTTTGTCATCTTATGTCTGTGCTTTTCATTAAATACTAGCTGACCCCGCGAACTCTGTTTCGCCTTAAAGGCAATAAATAAACAGATTATTGAATTCATTAGGAAATACAAAAAAAAACATTTCCTCCTCGGAAAAAAACGCTCGTGTGGGAAATGGAAAAGGGGTATTTTTAAGGCTTTCACGGGGTATTTTCTCATTTTTCTCACCTTTTAAACTTTCCCCAGGCCTCCACGAACATTCCAAGACCAAGATAAGATAAATACGTTCAGCCGTACTCGAGTTTTAGCGAGACTAACGAACAGCAATTCATTTTTATATATATAGATTTCTAGGTTATAAATTCGTTTGACAATTTTCTGTTGTTTTTCAAATATGTAATATAGTAAAGAAAATAAACATCCAAAGGTAAAAGGAAGTAATAAACTTCAATTGTTTCTGGCATCGATCACTAATCTTACACTTTCTTATTTCATTACAATACAATTAAAAATAATAATTGTATCTTAAATTACACGCCAACAACCATTAACTTATAAACTGCAAATTACGTATAACAAAGCCCCTTTTAAAATAAAGTAAAATTTAATTAACACTATACAAAAATGGCGCGAAACAATTATCTCTCCAAATGATATTAACAACAGATAAATAAAAATACGGCTAGCTATTTACAAATGCAGAAATCAAGATAAATATTGTGTGAGAACTATATTACAGATAAGAAAATGTTCAAGGGAAAGGGTTTTTTTTCGCAATTAAGGCAAAGGTATACAATCCATACAGCCAAGTTTCTAAACATTTTATGAACGCATACGTCTCAAGGCGCTTAACCTAAAATGTCATAAAAATATTCGTTCAAAGATATATTATCTATCTAAGGTCAAAGTGACAGAAAGGTCATATCTAAAATATGACTTCGTAAAAGAACAAAGCAATTTGCAATGGTTTTAGTTGCATAGTTATTAATGGTGTCTATGCAAATTTTGACAGACGAAAAAAAATATCGCGTAGGTCTATACAAGACCTTTTTTTTAATCACCCACTTTATAGCATTGTGTTTTTAATTGTCACCTTGAGTATGTCTTTTGTAAGTGTAAGAAATAACGTGTTAAATTTATACATTAAATAAATTAAATGCTTACATTTATCAACTGAGCTTCTCGAATTAAATTTTGATTTCAATTTGTTTATGTTTTTTTTTTATATACATTTACGAATTAACATGCAAATAGACAACCTCATCTGGAACACGAAAGGCGAAAATGGCCTTGGAAGGCATTTTTTGGGGTAAATTTCCTTTGTACTGTTAATTACAATTACAAAATAGATCCTCGGTTAAATGTCAAATTTTGTATGAAACGCACAATCTAAACAGATTGTGTATCTTCTGTAACATAAAAATGTATCTGAATTGAACTGTTAAAACTTTAACTTATATTTATATTTTTTTTACTTATAAAACCGGCTTAACTCACGTGTAGGCGGTGTAGGTATCGACTAGTTTCGGACCCTTGTATCTGTTACTGCAAATCTCAAGAGATGAAACGATTTCTCTAATCCTTTCTTAGAATATCCGTTGAAGTACGTTGGTACTTACGGAGGGGAAAAAGTGAAAAATCGATTGTTAGACAATATGAAGTTCGCCGTTTCAGCTGGTCTACGAAAAAAAGCTTTTAAATTACAAACTTAAAATTATTCGCTACGATATTGATCGTGCTACGAGCTACGAGGCTCTACTAGCAACAATTAACTTTAGAGGTAAGTGACAATTCTGTTATAATTATTGATATTAAATACACGGTTTATGAACAAATATGGCGACGGTACTTAAACGCATGTGTCAGGACATGTATGTGAGTGCAAGGCGAGCGGCCGCGCCCAGGCATTACGATTTGCTAGTGATGTGCCCGACAATTATCGAATTTTCATAAAAAAGGTTCATACAAGAGCTATATAGCTATAGTTTTGTAATAATAACATAATGTATAATAGCGGACGAGGACCGATCGTCGTGGCGATCTTCGGGGGAGGCCTATGCCCAGCAGTGGACGACATGGGGCTCATATGATGATAAAACCTTAAGCCTGATGAAGCTATGCATTTTTTTCATAGCTTTTTCAATGCAAAATATAGTAAATGAATTTCAGATGTATTTACCTATAAAAAGCATAGAGAAAACAAAATGATATAAAACATTTTGCTCTATTATCTATTCCTTTCATCGTTCAATTCTTATTACTAGAATAAAGTCAAGTAATATTATAAATATGGAAAGTACATAAAACAACAAATACCTTTTTATCTACATCTAATGTAGTTAAACGCCATCTATAGTTTGATTGCTCAATATGTATTTTTATTATAATGTATTAAACATCGATAAGCCACGTGTCACCCCTAGCCAACAAACGCGCTGTCGAAACGCACGTGTGTTGTGTAACACTCGGAGGTGCGGCATTATCAATATCTACAGCTTTATCTACCTTGTCACAGATAAACACAAAAGCTTTATACCACACTGACAACTTTTGAATAGGCCGGTAGGAGGCGCTATGCCTCGGTTAGATCTGGCATAGAGAATTGCAAAGGAAACAAAAGATAGACACAAACAGGGCGGCGTATGTGAGCTTTTTAATACGCCGACACAATACACCGACAAAAAAATCTCATAAGGGCCGGTAGAAGGAGCTACTATAGCGGTTAGAAAAAAGTTAAATCCACATAGGTATAGAAAATTACAAGACAGCTTTGAGAAGAATATTTTGACATTGACAGAGCGGCGCTAGTGAGCAACGTCTCTTATCTTGACCGGTTGGAGGCACTACTATCAGTTAGAACTGGCAGAAAATATGTAAAACCATAGACATAGAAGAAGAAAAAAACAAATGACGACGCTGACAACTTTAAACTTTGTGTTCTTTACTAATATAATGTTCGTAAGAAACGGAAGCTCAAAGAGGCTAATCGTGGTAAGATGCCCGTTTCTTACGAACGTTGACAAGGATGTTCTGATTATTTGACATTGACAGAGGGAGCTAGTGAGCTATGATAGTTTAGATGCCTCCGGTAATTTAAATTGTAAACATTAATTTTAGTTTTAAGTCAACAGATAACAAAATATTTTAAAATTTAAGCGACAGTTACCTCGACTTACTGTCAGGATTTGAATATAGTAATTACGATTCATTAATATAATAACATTCATAGATATTATTTTTAGAATAATAAAACTCATTTGCAAACATCTCCAAGGGCGTGTTATAGCTCACAATGTTCGAACTGGCAAACGGCCAGACAGGTCACGGCTGCAACTAGACAATATGACCATTTAATAAAACTAAACATCCGGAAAATAACATTTATTTTATTAACTAGCTATCTAACGCGTCTTCATCCGGATTGAAGTAAAAAAAATTTAGTCATCACCCTGTAGGCCAATGTTAGTCACACTTTTCTATCCAAGGGCCAATGACAATGTACCTCACTGCGGACCGCGCATTCATGGACTAAGTACTTGACACAACCAATCAATTTAATTTTCTCATGAGCTGTTTTAACTCATTTATCCCGTTGATATACATTTTTTTGGAACTATTTTTGGGTTTTGAAACAACAGAAAATCTCCTTTATAAAGTGTATTTAAAATATTTATGAATTCTAAAAATAAAAAGTTTACGAGAAATATACTAGTACGTTGCAATTTGTTCTTTATCAGTGTGAAAGTGGATGGCGCTAGCGACTGTGTCCGCTCGAAATTAAAAAGAAAACTTAATGTAGTCTATACTGGTCTATGCGTTCTTCTATTGTCTGTGTCTTTTAAATTGTCTACATTTTTACATTTCAGCGACATCTGTTGAGCTGTTTTGGAGATACGTAATAACAAAAATCCAACTAAAATTTCGTTTTTATAATGTTGATTAAAAAAAAAAGTCTTTTAATAGTTAAAATTACAAATCTTTTGTTATTTATTTTGTAATTCATATGAATTAATAAATTCCATGAAATATCATTAAATTATTAAGATGAATCTAAGCGTAAAGTCGTTACTTAAACGCTGTCATTCAAACTACAAATATGGTCATCATCAGAGGTCTCCACCTTCATAGTCAGACATTAACGATTGATGACTCACGCTTTAGTTACAACATTCAACTATACTACTTATAAAACGGCTTAACTCATGTGTAAATCGGTGTCGGTATCGACTAGTTTCGATCCCATCGAGGGCTCTTCTTCAAGGTGAGTGGGATTGGTACTATAGCGCGTTTGCTCCCCGCGCGGGAAAGCGCATTACCCTCATCGACAAATCACATTTTCCGACGTCCGACTGTCGCTGACAAATCGACTCGCAGACACGAATGTTGACTGATTTTTATATACGACAAAAACAGAGGCGTTATTATTCGAAACTGTTATAAATGTATTTTCAATTAATCAATTTAACTT
>JAODUI010000018.1:831289-844465 GCA_027563995.1 Papilio gigon | reverse complement strand
CCCGCACCACGCCCTCCCTCGCTCTCGCCGCGACCTGCGCGAACACGTTTATTGTACTTACATTTTGTGTAGTTCTTCCATACACTCGCACGAACTGCACAATATTTTACCATGTCTCATGTCTTTTAAATGGCAGAGATAAAAAGAAGGTCTTATTTTAGTAGCAAGGATAATGGTTTAAAGTGTAAGTTTGTTACATATTAGTTAGTATTAGTTATTTTGTACTAACGCGGCCGCGGGCCGGATCTGCTGCGCGCGTCGCGCTCCCGGCCGTCCCGCGGGGGCTCCACCTCGCCATTGCCAGCCGCAGCGGGGGGCTTCTTCTTTTTCTTCTCGTTCGTCTGCCACTCACCCTACAACACATGAACACACGTGTCTATTTACGAAGCGTATAAAGATTTCATACACCTTCACAGCTCAGAGCAAAATTTCGCGTAGGACTGGGCGTAACGATACGGGAGGGGGGCTTAAAGGGAAGGCATATTAATACGTTTAACTTACGCCCACTGAGTCATACAACTTTGTCAGTATACATCTATCTTGAAATGTTTTTTTCCCTTTTATTAATATAGTTCATAATTTTCAATTTCTTTAATTTGTCAACATACATGGTAATAACATACGTGACAACATATATACCTGTATCCGCTCGCTCTCCTCCAGCAACAAGTTGCAAGCAACAAACATGTCGTTGTCGGAGTCGTGCAGCGCGGAGCACACCTCCTCCTCTGTGCGGCACGTCATCTCCATCAGGACGGTCACCTGGAATACGCTTCATTAATACACGTGCACGATAACATGTTACCTCAGTAAAGTGACGTCACAACCAACGTAGTAATAGATATTTTTACGCAAATTTGAGCATAAAAACTATTTTTCTCTTTTATCTTACTCCTTAAAAAATTATAAGCCCCATAGCCTAATAGTTAAAGGTACGGTTATCCGACCATGTTGTTGAGGATTTGAAACCCGTCCACTCTAATATTGTAAACCATATAATAGGGCAAGTCTAGATCTTTTGGACTGTCACAAGAAATATTTACGCGTTACGATATAAATTATTCTAATTTCCTCGAATATTACAAACAATAAAGTTTCGTCAGTGTGAACCCACATTAATGATTTCAAATATTTCAAATATCGCAAGTACATAACATAATCGTCTATCAAAACATAATAAAGACAAGAGTAATTGACTCCTATTGTCAGCAACTTTCACATGCTTGTATTGTACATAGATGTACATAGACGTGTATATAATGATTACATTCTCACCATTCTGCGAACATCAGTTGTATCTTCGCTTTTGCAATCGATCATATTTGCCATGCGAATTTGTTCTGTGGTGGCCTGGAAATTAAAAAAATATATATATTCATGTCTTGACTGTGTCATGGCTTTAAGTTTTTTTTTATAAGAAGGAGGCAAAACGGACGGCGGATGAATTTGAAATAAAAAAAAATATTGCCGGCCTTACATAAATTCAACGTTTTTATTTTTCTCTTAAGTTAATCGATATTCGAATGTTTTTCGCGACATACAGTTCAAATTACTTTAAACAACTGAACCGATTTTCGGCGACATGTTTTTTTGCAGGCTAAATTACTATTACAGCTTGACCCATCCCAGCTGATGTTAAATGAAGTGGTCGATAGATGGTGTGGTGCGGTCATTAGATTTATCTTTTTATCCAATGAGGGCTACAGTGAGTTAGGATTTTTTTGTAAATGATAGTGTTATAAGGTATGTGTGGAACATGGATTTGTATGTCAACCCCATTATAACCAGCTATAAGTTGAAATGGCTGAACCCATTTTGACCAATTTCATTTGATTCATGTCTTAGTATGTTTGTTAAAGAATGTTTTAGAAGGTAATATTGGTACCTGTAACTTGACCTTCTCCTTGGGCTGGGGCTTGTCTGTGGGCTTGCCTTTGTCCTGTGCGTGCTTGCCATCCTTGCCCGCCCTCGCACCACCCTTGGTGGCGCGCGCTCCCAAACTCATCTTTATTCACTATAGTTATATTTACAGCCTCTATTTACAAGCAGCTGCAAACAAAAAAAAAACATTTATTCTGAGGAAGAATTTATGAAAGAAAGAGATAGAATTATAGTCGACCTTTGAACTGAAAGAGGATGTAATACGTATTTAAAATAAGAATATACGGGTAATTGAAAAAAAAAATGTCAAACTGGCAAGTCCTTAAAAGAGACAGATTTTATGAATAAAATAAAATATTTTTAAATTTCGAACATTCCATTTTTAATTTAATAGCTGTTTTCACATTACAGTTTCCCCGAATTCTTATTTTAAACTCACTTGTTTCTTCGATGGATAAAAATAAATCAAACTCAAATCAAAACTACGTCTAATTAAATTACTTAACGCCGTATTGTTCCAAAAAGGTGTATAAATTCTCAGAAGAATTTCTTTCGATAATAATTTTCCTTGTACGATTGCAAAACAGTATCCTTGAGCGGTACTGAATTACAAAACATGCCACGTGTCCGTGCACGGGCTATTTCGAATCGATTGAATTTTAAAACTACCCACCAAACTATGTAACCATTCACTTATCGATCTACATCCAAACTAGACTGCATAAATACATTATGCTACCACCAACGATGACTTAAATTTTCAAATAATCAGCTATCGATACGTCGCCATTGAGGGACTCGGAGCCTACTCAATTGTCACCGGTGACTTGGCTATAGTCAACCACCCTGCCCCAGTGCAGTGACTTCACACATATCTGTGAATTTCTTCGCAGATAAGTGCAGCATCACGTTTTCCTTCACCGTAAGAACGTTGGATAGATGTGCATATGAAATTCAAAAATCAAAACAAACTGGTATAGAACTTGGACCGTGTTGAATCCAGTCCGGTCAAGCACTTAACAACTGCGCCACCGACGCCCAATCAAAAAATAATCCTTAGTAACATGTGGAACTCGACAAACCTTAACCAAAAGAAATGTAGATCTTGTGGATAACAAGACTAGAAGAACGAAGAGCATTCTAGAAAGAAAGGCTTTTATAAGAGGATGACTAAAATTAAATAAAACATAAATCTGTGTATAAAATTTCTTGAGAAAGTTAAGGCTGTTCCGCTATTCGCAGCGCACGGGTTACTATTAGTTTTTTTTTTTTAATACAAACGCATCGCGGACGCCATCTAATGGCTGAATTAAATTTAGCAAGCTGATGCTAAAACTGTTAACTCAATATTGAAGGTATGCAACGATCGTAAACTTTCATTGAAGGCGTAAGGTCGTATTTATAATGAGCTTCCCTTATACGTTACAATACCAACGTTATATCTAATACCAATTTAACAATTAAATTATGTAAACAGAGAAACGTCAAATTCCATATATGGCAACCATTACGTTGTTATTTTTTTTTTAATTAACAGTCAAAACTGAGGTAAATTGCAGCATATGTAGTATTATGTATATATGGTTTAAAGTTTTGTTAAAAGAAAATAATTTACTAATTTTAGCGTAGTGTAATTTATCTATGATTAAAAATATTTAATCTTAGTATTTGATCAAGGGATAGTATAATTTGTCAACAAAAATAATCTCATTAGAATTTAAAGAAGTAATAAGTGGTAATCTATTTCCACTATAATACTTATAAAACGGTTTAACTCACGTGTACATCGGTGTCGGTAACGACTAATTTCAAGTCCATCGGGGGACTCTTCTTCAGGATGAGTGGAATTGGTACTATAGCGCGTTCGCGGCCCGTCGATGTACACGTGAGTAAAACCGTTTTATAAGTAGTATATTGAAATGGCTCACGAAAATTTTAATAGTTTAATCTATTTCCATATTAAATATGCAAATTAATCTAGGCAACAAACATAGAATCTAGAATATAGAATAACTTTCTTTAATTAGTTAATTAGAGCAAACTATTGAGGGATTAACCAAATTTAGTGAAGTGAGTATTACTAGGGAATTCGCAGATGCATTGTCTAGCTACTGACAGTGACAGATGTACAGAAATAGGATTTTGAGCCCTTTCTTACGTATCCCCTCCTTCAACAAATCTACATTGCCATCTCCTTAATTCATAAGTAAAATTGGGAAAAGAAAGAAAATGTATATATAAAACTCACAATCAGTTTCAATTCTGACATCTTGTTTAGTTATTTAAGCAACCATTGTGTACACAATAAGAAGAGTTGAAACTTGTTTCTCTAATGAAAATGCATCTGAGTGAAATAAGTTGCCGGCATCAGTGTTTCCGTCCAAGTACGATTTGGGGGCCTTCAAGAGAAGAGTGAAGGCACTTACTAAACTAGCACGTACCATATTTCGACCACATCACTTGCCATCGGATGGGATCGTGTCAAGCGTTAGTTTAGAATTCCTAAAAAAACAATCTTAAAAATTCTAGACATCTCAAGTTATGCGTTATTTGTTCCTACATAAAGTTAATCTTTAAGTAATAAACACACTTGTCATTCATATTAAAATAAATATTATTGTAGATAAAAATTTATGACATTCATTTTAATAACAAATTCATTGATTATGAAATAATCAGATTAAATCATTTTATATTTATCAGTTCAAAGAACTCTACGGTGAAATTTAAGCATTTGTTATGAATGCATATTTATGTTTCAATTGAAAACTTAAATTAAGTAAACAAATCCAAAATTCACAAATGGCAATCATATTGATATTTGACGGTTAGTTTTATTAAAATTATGAAATAAAGTGACCTAAAATAAGGAAAGCTATTTTTTTTATTGCTATAAGAAAGTGTGCAACTTTGTCTATGGTTTGTTTGTTATGGATATTGATTGAAATCCTGCAAACATTTTCTTAATTACACCGTCATAGGTTCCAGTTGTAATCCAATCCTAACAATCGCTGGACTTGAATAAACAAACAAATAATATAAATTAATCATAGTAAACTAAACCACACAAGTATTAATTTTCATATGTTGAAATAGAATTATATCCAGTACATATTATGTCGAAAATACCATATTCCAGTTATGCCATAGTTAAGAAGCCTACACTGGCATATTGTTTATTTCTAGAACATTCACAACATACCGTAAGCACATAGATAATTCATTACTCAGAAACATTGAAACAATTTCTCATTTGTTTATCTAATGTGCATATGATTCTAGCAAGAGTACCTATCATACAAAATACCAATGTTGAATGCGGAAGGCAGAGGACCGTACACTGTAGAAGACATTGGGGAAGGCTTATGACCAGCAGTGGGCAGGCAGGGTCTGATGATGATAATACAATCTACATATACATCTTTTTAATAATATAAATACTAAAAGTTTAGATAAACATTTGTTATGTATTTCCTAAACAGTTAAATGGATCCGATTAAAATATACTATAGGTGTAGAACAAAGGCTGGAAGAATGCACAGGCTTCAATTTCCACATAAGCAGATGTTGCAGTTGCAAATCGCAGAAAGTTTTAATAAAATTGGAGTGTCTATTTGTAATATAAAAAATGATTTCATGCACTCCCTTTCATTGTTTATAATTGGTTCATGTATACAGAAATTGCAAAACAATTTAATAATTGAATATTTTAGCCAATAAAGGGATTGTTATTTCCTAAAAATGTTATGATGTTACTAGAAGTTATTAACTAAAGTCTACTTACAGAAAAAGATACCAAAATAAAGATCAATTCGCAAAACCACATTACAAATTAATCTGGTACCCACTAAATAACTTAAGAGACAAGACTTTGCATAATAAGAAAAACTCAATGTTGTTTAACATAAGAATTCTCACTAAATTCTCATACAAAGCTACTACTATTTCAACTTTCTGTTTCATATCAATAAGATATATACACATTAATAAAACCAACAATAAATTACATCAAACATAATATTATTATGCAGAGCTTTATGTCCAGTGCAAAATTTAACTCATGTTTAAATTATATGAAATAATGAATAAAGTATTGTAAGTATTAGATAAGTTCGTTGGTAATATTTTTGTTGCCTAGACTACCTGAGATAATCAATAGTTTATTTTATATATATAGACTTGAGAGAGTATATTAAATTTATGTAAGTATATAGCTTAGCAAGTAAGGAAACATGGAAAACACATGTTTATATATACTCGAAGAAAACAAAAGATTTAAATAACATTTCGTATTGGATAATCCAAGGCGTTGTTTAAGCGGTAAATTAGTAAACAAAACAGAACCACCGGAACTCGCACTAATTAATTTTAACATTATAACAATAGCGCCAAAACCATAACGGTTGATGTCACGACCAATCAAAATACGGTATAAGGTAAAATTTTACATTACTTTGTGTAAAATTCGGGGCAATGATTCATAACTGAATGTAGCGCGAGACAAAACCGATATGAAAACGAATGATGCAAAATTTTCCAGAAAAACACTAAAAAGCCCGATTTATATGCACATCTGCACCGTAACCGAGCTCACGTCATCAATTTCTTAAACGTCCAACACAGACGAAATTCAATAGGCGAGCGGCACATGTGGGGGACGCCATTCTTGAAGCACCTTTCTTGGTATCAAAATGACAGTCTTTGTTGATGAAATAAACGAGAACGACACAAATTAACACCATATTTAACAACACATCAGTACACATCCAAATTTTAACTTTGTTTTTTTACCTTAAATCTAATTTACTATCCGAAATACGGCACAAATTCTAATAAAATTTATTATTTCCATACCTGTGAATGCGCTCTCAAACGCAAGCTGGTCACGTGACTTCCTAGTGGTGTACCATGACCGACGTTACGATTTAAAGAATGGCCAGTTTTGTTTTAATGCCAATTTTTTTTGATTGCATAATTTCGATTGGTCGTGTATTGTCCTACGCAAATTTTATGACGCCAAATATTTGTAATTCGAGTATTACTCAAATCGTTAATAATCCTTCTTTTTGTTTACTCTGTAGGTGTCATTTACTACTTTTTGTGTTCACAATTTGTAGTTCATCTTGAACTGTTTTTAAATTTCATATATTTGTCTTCTGCTTGTCTCATATGAAATACGGACTTTTGAGTTTGGTCTAATTCATTAGGAATTGAAGCACTGGCACTTAAAGTTACATTAAATCTTTCTCAACAAATAACAAATAATGTTGGCCAAGTTGTCGATTTAAACCAATGCGAAAATTGTTTTATTTAGATTAAAAAATTCTTTTAGGTTTTATCTTAATTTTTTATTAACAATAAGAAATTCACTGCGCTCAATTTTAACATTTAAATATAAAACTTTATGCCATCAGACATCAGAATCGCTATAAAACATTAAAAAATTGTAAAAACGGGAAATCACTATGTTAAAAAAGAAAGAATTCTTGTCCTTGCTTTACTAACCATAGACACAGGTTTACCTTCAAATTTGTATCAGAAAAATTCCCGCTGTTTTTTGACAAGTCTGCTATGGAAGGTTAATTTTACGAAAACATATCAATTTCATAAATTCTTCCATTTCTAAGGATTACTTTTACATTTAAATATGTCACTTCTGGAAGATATATTTTTGAGAGATGAGGCAGAGGAAGCGAGAGAACTGGAACGTGTCATTGAAGGCGACGATTATGACGAGAATCCTCCACGTTCCGATAGTGATAACAACAGTGAAAAAGAAGACGAAGCCGGTATTTATCGTAGAAATAAATCTGTGCTTAAAAAATAAACGTTGTCATAGAAAAATAATCTTTAACCAACATAAACTTTCATTGCAGAGGAGGAGAAAAGACCTGTGGACCCATCGAGTACAAAAACTAAAAGAACAGTTAGAAACCCAAGATTTATTTTAAATCCAGCCAGGCTGACTGGTCCTAGAGGTATACAGGTTATCCCTGAACATTTTAAAGATTTTAAATTTAAAGGTATGTTTGTCATTTAACAATATTAAATATTTGCTTTTATAAAATTAAGACGAGATCCTATCTCGTCTTAATCAAATAAATTTAAAATATTTTTTAGGAAAAGGTCATGAAAAAGAAGACTTGGATTTAGTGCTAAAGAAACTGGAACATTGGGCTTACCGGTTGTATCCAAAGTTTGAATTTGGGGATTGTTTAAAGAAGATTGAAATGCTGGGCAAAAAGAGGCCAGTTATGGTAATCCTTTAACAATAATATTGTTTAAACTTGCTGAAAAATGTGATAACAGTCATTAAATGTCATTTGAAATACTGGATCCAGAATATTCCAAATAGTTTTTAACCAGATTTACTTTAAGTGACCTCATACAATTCTGCAGCATCAAGACCTTTACTCAAACACGGACATTCTAACCATATAATATATAATACTGCATTTCTATATACAGCAGTGGGCCGACATATGCTGATAATATTATCAGATGTTTATTCTTACAGGTCCATTTGCAGAAGATAAGATCAGACCAACACGTAACAGAGGAGACTGTTGTACAAAAGGATTCCAGTGATGATGAACTACCAGTAGATAGAGAAGAAGATGAATTCGATAAACTCTTGCAGCAGCAAATAGAACTGGCTAGAAGTACACCAGCACCAACATCTGTAAAGAAAGTTATTCAAGAAGATTCTATTGTTGATAGGTAAGTGGAATGTTTCATAAGATATGGTTATTAAGTATTACATAAGTACTATTTGGGGGAGCTTTGCTATGCTTATGTTTGATGAAATGAGGGGGTGGTGATTACTTCAACAGTAGTTATTTACTTTCTAAATGGGAGGGGGGTGAATGATTGTCATAAAACTTGAACAGCACCATATGCATAGATGTGAAGTTGTGTAAATCATCTGCCCTACTAGTAGGGATTTAAAAATTATTCCAATTCAATTTGAAGCGCCAATAGATTAAAAGAGTACGGATTTCTGATCACATGGTCGAAAGTTCGAATCCCGCCATTCGATTGTTGTACACCATATCCTAGCAAAAGCGTAACGCTTAGTTGGAGTGGCTTAGTGAAATAAATATAGGTAAATAAACAAAAATCTGCTAGTGTTTAAAAAAAATCAATGTACGAATTAATATTTTTTTATTATTTTACATTTCCTATAAGTCTTCTATTTTGTTTTTTTATTATAAAAAAGAAAAGTCAAGGCCATTGAGTTGCCCAGTTAACACGATTTAAATGAAGTGAAATTTTAAAAAGTAAATTGAATATTTTCAGATCACTATTCACCGCACCAAAAGCGACATCATCACCGTCAATAAGTGATGAACAGCGAGATAGGATGATGAGAAATCGTATAATGGCTGAAGAGAGACGTTTAGCTAGACTTAAGGATAAAACAACTGACAATCAAGATATAATCATGAATAGTTCTAGTAATACTACTAGAGCTAGTAATACTAATATTAGTAATGATACAGAAGAAGTAATTGTTAGTAAAAAACATAATAGAACAAATACTATTGAAAGTTCAGATGAGGAAGATCCAACAACTGTTAATGAAAATATTTCAGTACATATTCATAATAACAAAAATCTAAGTAACACAAAAAGTGGTGTATTTAATAGTTTACTAAATGAAAATAATGTGGGTAATGAAATTATAAATAATCTAAGCAAAGATGTAGAATATCAAGATATTGATAAAACACATGAAAATAATTTAAATATGGACATAGAATGACATATGTAAAAAAAAATAATAAACTTATAATCAAATAAATGTGAATGAATGAAAAAAAATATAGTAGGGAAAAGACTGTTGTTACAGATGGAAAAAAATACTGGTCCTAGTGGCATTTGCCTAATGCCTTCCATAATATATAAAGAAATATGTCGCCATTGTCCACGGACAGGTCGACGCAGCGTTGGTAGGCCTCTCGCAGGGACCGTTGACTTGGTTAAGGTTGCGGGAGTGCACTGGATGCGGGCACAGGACCGGTCATCGTGGCAATCGATGGGGGGAGGCCTCCGTTCAGCAGTGGACATGATGTAGCAATCGGTGAGACACTAGCGTCATACAACACTAGTACCAGCCACAGAACACCTCTACTAGCGGAAAAGTGTCTCTTAATGCTAAAGAAATGCAAACAAGCTCACTAGCGCCGCCGTCTATGCCAGCGGAAACTTCCGTATGGCGGCAAATTTAAATGAACTTATTATTGGTTGTATATTAAAACTTTTAAGTACTGGGTTCTTTTTTTTCCCTTTGTTTATAAAAGAAGTTATCTATTTTTGTAATAATTTCTTGTATCGATAATTTGTTTGTTGGCATACCTTTGTAAACGGATTACAACATGTTTGATATCTAACGTCGACGTCCAGCTCGGAGAGAGGTAAGGATGATAATTAAATAAAAAAAAAATACAATAAAATTCACTTTATTTATTTAAGATAGTGCAAACCAAAAACCTTATCACAGTATATAATTTTAATATTTAACACAGTGTTTCCCAACCAGTGCCTCGGACCGTTTCCAAAATGTTCAAACCCAATTACATATTCACTTACGAACTGATGTTCCATTTTTTAATTGCCCCTAAACTATCATGCCCCGCGTTAGAAAACACCGCATTAAATGCCTAACAACATTTATATAGCTTACGTATTAAAAATGCAGATGATCTATGTATGTATTAAATGGTATTAAACAATACACTAATATTGTTAAACATTAAAATTATTACACAGTTTTAATACTAAAAATATCTTAATTTCAAGCCATGTTTATTTAAATGACATTAAACTATTTAAAATTTCGCATTTTCGCAATAAACTAAACACAAAATAACTGACACGTATTTATCCAATGTCGGCACCGAATAGAGTATTTACATTAAACAGCCTCGATGAACTTCATACTAGTCGGTGCCGACACCGAATTAGGTGTTAGCTGTTTTATATTTGATTCATATGATGAATTTAAAACCACAATGATATCACGAATGTAAACGTGGGTTTCCAATAACCAAACATAATAAAACATATTGCCATGTAAACTTAAATTTAACCATGTATGGTAAAGTAAGATAAATTTGCGACTACCGACATTTAGAAAATTTGTACACGATTTGTGCAGCGCCCCTAGCGGTCGAATAGTACATTAACAAATCTCATACAAATTTCGTCCATGTCAATACAAAAATGCCTTTTGTAGAGTAAATTTCGTTTAGACGTCAAATTTATATGACACTCCATCTATGGATTATACATTTACGCAGGCTTCAGTTTTGGTGTGGGAGAACTATGGATCTGTAGAAACGATTATTGTAATTTCTAAAATAAACTAACTTAAAAAAATCAACAAATATACACTAAATATTTGGTTTTAAATCAGTACACTAACCGTTTGAATAGAATTTAGTTGCCAGTTAAAAAAAATTACTAACGTGAAATTACATTGGCATTGATTTTTTTTTATTATTTTTAAACTGTTCATTAAGATGTGACAATAATTTAAACTTTTATTATATATTTACAAGAAACAGAAATACATGTTAAATGTTATTATACGGATCAGGTTACGTTAAAAATATTAATATATCCATCATCATCATATCAGGCACATGTCACCCACTGCCGAGCGTAGGCCTCCCTCATGGTCACGGTCTTCGTGCACCCCCATCCAGGATACTCCCGCAAACTTGATTTCATCGGTCCCAGAGAGGCCTACCCACGCTGCGTCGTGTCCGTGGTCGTCAATCCAGGACAAAAAAATAAATTATTCTATCCATAAATTACAAAAAAATTTGTTTATTTTTCCTAAAAGTATCAAAAAAAAAAACTAATTTCTTATTCATCATCATCATCATCATCGACCTAATGTAGTCCCCTGCTGAACGTAAGTCTCCCCCATCGATTGCCGCGATGACCGGCCCTGTGCCGCCCGCATGCATTTCTCATTAATTTTATAAAATAGAAACAAATTTTCACACAATATTTAAAATTGGAGTTTTTTTTTTTTAAATTCATAACAATAAAGATAAAAATACATCCAAAATTATGAGATTTTTTTTATTCTTTAAAATTGTGTGTACTAAGTAGAAAATTTTCAAATTTGAGAAAAAAAAGTGTGTTACATTTAAACAATTTTAGTAAAACAATAATGGAATATCTAAGTCTAAGACACTGTAGTGACATGCGTATTATTGGTGTTGCCATCACTTTGCTTTTATTTTTTTTAATACCAGCAGATTTTTGTTGGTTGACTAATATTTTTGTACATCCATCTACGCTCTATGCTTGTTAGACTATAGTTTACAATACTCGAATGGCGGAATTCAAACACTCGACCACGTGATTGGGAACACTTACCTTTGACAACTAGGCTACTGGCGTTTATGGTCTTTGAACAAACAATATGTAAGCAAATGTCACTGCAGTCCACCACACATAAAAAAAGAAAAAAAAATACACCAAAGAATTTACTATGAAGGTACCATCAAATTTCGTAAAGTTAAAACTCGATATATCAATTTTGCATCGAAATTCCATCGTTGCCCGAAATATCGATTTCATCGATTTGACTCTATTCAAATTGTCTCCGGCATGAGCGAGGCGAAGAAGGATGTGATTATGATCCAAGTGGAGGCGAGCAGGGACTGCTGCTGGCGGTCCGGCGCAGTCTCCTCTGTAGTGGGCGCGTTGGCGTTCGCGTTGGCCGCGTTCGCGTTGTTCTGAACGTTGAGGACGCGGAAGAAACCTATTTGATGCCTGAAATATAAAAGTTGGAGTACCTACTATCAAGACGGGTCAGGTGTACTATACTGACAGTAGTGAGAAATGATTTTCCTTCGGGAAAACTCCGATCTCCATCGGAATATGATGACGCCCGAACCGAAATGATTGTATTAATTGATTGATATTTTCATATCCATTAATATGGAACTTTATTGTTTAGTGTCAAGCTTTAAAATGAATAATGTCATTCTCTAACATGGATACTGAAGCTGTTTGAGAGAGCACGATAAAGATTTTTTCCGAAAAAATACGAATGAAAATATTTTGTCGCTATACCTGTAGCAATATGTTGCGGTATACTCACAGGTAGGCGGTGACGGCAAGCAGGAGCACGAGCAGCAAGCGCGCCGGGCTGCCGTACAGGCACACGAGCGAGAGCAGGATGGCGATACGGGACGCCACGTACACCTGGTCGAGCCAGTCGCGCGGCGCCTCTTCGCCCGCCGCGGCGCCGCCGCCCGCAGCCGCCTCGGG
>JAODUI010000018.1:816004-827847 GCA_027563995.1 Papilio gigon | reverse complement strand
TACTGTGGAAGGCATTGGGAAAGGCCTATGTCCAACAGTGGGCAGACAGGGGCTGTTGATGATGATGATGATGATGACTTTCACGTATATTGAAACTGCACATATTAATACAACCACTCAAAATAAATCTTATGATGGGATCAAATGAAAACTAAACTATCAACAAATAGGTCATCAGATGACGTGAGCGTTATTATCACTCAATTGTTTGATTATACACATATGTCTTAAAACTGCTTATACAGATGGTATATGTGAAATAAACATAGTCCTGTATCTTGTATGTAACTAGAATTGAAAAAAAAAATTGAGTCACCTAAAGCATTCATATATTTACGTTTGAATTGTTAAACGTGAATACAATAAATTTATATTAATCTCTAAATACTTTATCTATAAGCGCCTATAGCCTAATGGTTAAGGGTACGGATTTCTGATCACATGGTCAAGATTTCGAATCCCACCATTCGAGTATTGTCGTGGACCAAATATTACCACAAGCCTAGAATTAGTGGGAGTGGTAAAAGAAATATAAAGGAACTAAACAGATATCTGCTAATATTTAAAATAAAAAAAAAAAACTCAACTTTTTACACAAATCAAAACAGAAATTCAAACAGCCATCAGTCAGTCAGTCACAATGGTGTCTTTCCAAACGATAAATTAAAAAAAAAAGGTGTTTAATTACAACTTACTATTGGTCCGTTTAACTTCTCTGATTAAACTAATGGAATGCATAAAGTTTATTCAATTTGGAATGTTTGAAAAAGGATGATATGAAAAATTGTTTATAAAATGTTGATACCATGTTTTGTCTGTGAAACATACACGTACGTACGTATTAACCAATACATCCCTTTAGCAATTAAATATCGACAAAATGGTATAAAACTTAACAGAAACTATTCGCAATCAGCCTCTTTCTAAAAAATAGTATTCAAATTCAACGGAAATGAGAAATTATAAAGGACTTATCTAAACACTCTTACCTTTATATAGCCGTCATATATTTAATAAAAAGAGACATGCGTGTACCATCAATTTAAACACTAACAAAATAAATCTATAGACAACAAATGACGTATTTCATAATTTCTCATTTCCATTGAATTCAACTATATACTATGAGACTATGGACTTCTATTTGGGGTGGTCCTCTCACCATTTTCGTACATCTATCCATACAAACTAAAGTACAAAAGTTATGTAATAGTTATGTAATACATAGTTAAGGGTACTGATTTCTGATCACATGGTCGAGAGTTCGAGCCCCGCCATTCGACTATTGTCGTGGACCAAATCTCACCACAAGCCTAGAGCGTAGTGGGAGTGGTAAAAGAAATATCAATAAATTAACAAATATATACTAATATTTTAAATAAAAAAGAAGTATGTTCAAGTTAATAAATTGGTATCAATTCGTTAGTTTAGAAATTGTATAACAAGGTCATAAAAATATAGTTAAATGGCATGCCTTCCACACATGCACATGTTTTGATAAGAATACTGAGTCTGTTTGAACAACATTGACTTGTTCAGTATTGTTTCATTGTATTATATGTTAATAGAAACAATGAACTACATTCATGTCTGTATGTCTGGACATATTACACTAGTAAACTTACACACTCAGAGATGATGAATTAACACTAAGAGTGAGCAATAGCCTCCAGAATTATACTGGTATGGCACTCATGAATAGATCAATGCAGGGTGAGTAGGCCACTCTCTAGATCAACCGATGATCTGGTCAAGTTTGCAGGAGCATCCTGGATGACAAGGTCTGATTGTTGTGACAATCTTTGTGGGAGGCCTACACCCAACAGTGTAGCAATGTGCGGCTGATATGATGATGATGACCATTCATGAGATTTAAGACTTGTGTTGACTCAAAGTTTAATTAAGGGGTTTTTCTTAATTTCTGCAAATACTGAGTGTTCTGCAACAGTTGTTACAATTATAAAATTCTTTTCATAATTACATATATACTTAACATAAATCACAGTTTATCTGAGCAATCATATTGCTGATAAAATATAATTGATAACACATAGGATGTGACCAAATATATAATGAATTTCTTATCTAGATGTGTATATATATATATATGTTATTGTGGGTTATATATACGACGTAAATAATATGAAAGTGGTCTGAATTTTTACAAAACTAATAATGTCCCAAAAATTACAGAGGATCAGATATCTAGTATCAAAGCGCTGGCTATTTCATAGTAAAAAAAAGGAGTGTCTTGTGATAATTGTTTTTTTTTTAATAAGTTACGGAATAGGTTTTTATGTCCGTTTTTTGCCTGGTTTCGATATTCAATTAAAAAACCATTACTAGATAAAAAAAATGCAGTACAGCATAATTATTGAATAAGGAAATTGCGGCGTAATAATACTAGTGAATCAAAAGATATGTTGTAAAAAATTAATTAAGAACAAAACTTACTGGTTTACTAGGATAAACTTCCGATAAATGTCCTTTTAATTGTTTTACTGTCCATGATGTTTGGCATTCTATATTCTGGTCTTCAATTTGTTGGTTCGGGGCCTTCACAATCAGTGTCACGTTATCCGATAACATTTTATGCGTTTTTAATGTTAGATAATACTACACAAATAACACTGGCGAATTATTTTATTTCGGCGTTTATAAGCACTTTGAATCAATTTTCACGCAAATCCAGTGCAAAACTGAGTCTGACGCAATGCCGAACAGTTTATTTTGCCAATTTTAAAACTATGTGTTCAATCATCTAACCGAATTGGATTAAAATACGTAAATAAATACTTCGTAAAATAATATGAGGTAAAGAGTAGCCGTACTTGTCAATTTGCCTCATATATTATTTGTCGACTATTCATTGGTCCAGCAACGACAGAAATGTTACCAAATTTAATTGTATCAAAAGTTTTGTTTGGTTTCATTGGTTAAAATAAATTGTAATGATGACAAATTGCTTTTTATTGGTCTGAAAGTAGGAAGCTACTAGGAAATTGTTTTATTATTTTGGGGGCTTAATAGGGAATTGTCATGGAATTATCCGTTAAAACTGAAAGGTTTTATTTCCTTAACTAATATGTTCTTGTTCTAAGACGGCTAAATATTTTTTTTTCAAGCGGCAACACTTTATTGCGCATGTCACGGGGAACTCGTATCAAGTGTCATTTGTCACTTTCATTTTGTCTTGTTTGTTGATATTTGGTTAATCGTAGCGGTTATTAGTATTTTATTAATGAAATAAATAATCAGAGTTATTTTAAGGTATTAGAAAAGACGAGGCATAGTCACGCATGCAAAATATCTGAAAATGGGAGTTACAGTGTAAGTTCCATGTTTTATGGACAACATTTAGTTGTGAAACTTATAATTACAGTTAAATGTATTAGTTTACAGCAATATCCGGTGCCGGAGAACAAAACTGGTACATACGTTATCGAGTTACTTACAAAACGTATTCTGGCATTGGGTGCATCACAGCAAGGGCAGTTTTTAGTGGATTGCGAGAGCTACTTGTCTCATCCACAGATGGGTAAGTATTCAAATAATTTCACTTCAAAGATATTAGTGTTAAAATATATTGTTAGCTCTTTTATTCACATTGACAAAACAGGGACCGCAATATGTATGTAAAAAACCCACAGGTTTTTTTATTGACATATATTGTAACCTTTTCAGGAACAACAAAAACAGTTCACATACTCCACAACTCTGAACAACCCGCCTCAGTCTTCTCTATTTTAGATAGTGGCACGAAAAACATTCATGTTATAGCCGATGGCTTATTTGATTTGCTTATGATGAAACTGTCACAGCATTACACATCGAAAAAGCAGACAAAAATCGAGAGTAAAGGTCCGAGATTCGAATTGGGAGATTTCTGCGTCAAACTTGGCTCGGTCACAATGAATCAAAGCTTTAAGGGTATATTAATTGAGGTAATTTTACCATATCTGAAATATTTATAGAAAAAAAAATGTCTTAAATTATCTATAAAATAACCATATGTTTTTGTATGGATGTTTTCAAAGTAAAATTTTACAACATAATTGTGTTCAAATCTCCATAATAACTTATATGACAGTTCTAGATTTTTCTTTCGAAATTCAGAAAATATTGCTCTTTTCAAGTGGCAATACCTTTAACATCAATGTCTCTATGGTTTTCAATTATTAAACTAAATGATAAGTTGATTGTTGTAAACTATATCTGGTCCATTGCGATTTTAATAATTTTAAAACTTGAAAAGTTGAAATTTTTTTTAATACTTCAGGTAGAGTACCGACCATGTGTTATGGCGAATGCTGTTTGGGGCTTACTCAGAGAGTTCCTTCAGGGTCTATTAGGACCCACAGTTCCTATCCAACCAACGCAACACTTAATGAGCAGGATGAATGAGATTTATACCCCTATTGACACTATATACCAATATCTAGAACATTTTAGTGCTTACAGAAAAGTTACGGGGATGAGAAATAATTAGTGAAAGTGATTTGTACTAAAAAATCTATTTAATTTTAAAAGTGTAATGTTTTCTATAAGACAAGGACTTTTGTAACAATGATTTGTTTTTTTAAACATCCTGTAACCATTACATGATTTCTTCAGACTTGTCAACTATATGTAATTGTGTAATGTGTTGAACAATTTTTTTTTTAATAATCAAAAACAAAATACTGATTGCAAATTGACACAGAAAAAAACTAACACAATTTTTTTACAATAAAAAGTTTTTATTCAAATAAAAATCACAATAACAAATAATGGTAATAAGTATATAATGTAAACAACTTATAAATTTCATGTTCTCATTTAGTTATTGCCAAAAATATTGTGAATTCTTACATAAATCAAGTCTTAAAAATATTAATAAATGATAGAGTATAAGGGCAACCCAAAGGCTAACAAAACTAATAACTTAAAACCTTTATTTACAAAAAAAAAACATATTTTTGGTGGACCAAAATCTTACAACTATCTATAACTATATTGTAAATAAATAATATAAAGGTAAGGAATGTAAAATTTGAAACGAAAATAAATCTTCTCTAAATAAAGTCTAAATTTGTTGGTGAATTCTAGTGATGAAATAATATTTGTCATGTTAAAATTGTCATTATTGTGGATTATTCCTGTCTGCCACCCTGCTCCCCTAATGGGGACAGAATGGAATAAAAAGTTTCATCTGTCCCCAGTTCTACCAACAAGGGGACAGTTGAAAATTACTTTATTGCTTTTGCTATGGAAGGGTGAGCATGATTACGGATGGGAATCGATTTTTGCAATACCCAAAAAAAATATTTCAGATTAACATTAGGAACTATCAGTTTTGCTGAACGCATTATTTGCGACTTATTTATAAATTAAACAATGAAAATAATACTTTGTTTTGCTTAACAACTATTTCTAAATCTATTTTGTGATAAAATAAATAAAATACACACTGGACAAGATTGACAATTCATATTATCCATAGACATGGTTATTCTGTCGTATTTAGTTTGACAGTTTTGACAGCTGTCAAGTTTCCCGCCTTTTCGGATTAGTATTATTGTTATGAATTATTGCTATATGTATCCATTATCCACACAGTGAACAACATTGTTAGCCTCTCTAAGTCTGCCTTCTTTAGTTTTAAACGGTCCTATTTGCCAAAAGTCGTCTATATTGAGTTTTTCGTCACCCTGGAAACGTTTAAGATAATTAGAAAATTATATATTTTACAAGAAGAGACGAATAGCAAGCGGATATATTCGTATTACATGTCCTCTTCTCTGTCAATTATAGATAAGTAACACATCGGCAAATGCAATCTACGAGCATTGGTCATTTCACTACCTTTGCGAATGCTAGTGGCCGTTTGCTGGCTCATGTTATAACAAAAAAAACTTTACTTAAGAAATAATGTATCAAATACCTCCATTTCCATATTGACAGCATCTTCAGGTGCTAAAACAATAAACGGTGTAGATTCGAAACTAAAAGCAAGTCCAAAATATGAATATTTTTTAATCTCTGCCATAAAAATGTCATGCGAGTAAACTTTCTCTGGGTCACTGCCCATGTCCTCTATCTGTTTCGCAAGAACATCATAATAGTGTTTCAACAAATCATTATAATGTTTTTCTCTTAATTGCTGACTTGTACAAGCGTAAATAAAGAAAACCAAATCCAAAACGGGACTGGCACATCGAGTTAATTGAAAATCGATTATCTTAGCATCGATAGGACGATTATTATCATACTTAAATAAGAAATTATTCGTCCAAGAATCACCATGCGATATGACTCCGTTGGTTTTATCTGATACAGCTCTAATCATGTCTTTATAACGTTCCGGTACAGCAAATTCTTTAATTTTTTCAACGTAAATTGTATTTGGATACTCCTTTTCAACTGCATCAATGGCTATGTTAGAGATGCGATTCCAGAAACGGCAATACCAATCTGATAATCTTTCATCGTAGTATGTTTCAAAGATTTCTTTACTTATTTGATCAAATTTTACCGGTTCCTGGTCCCTCATAGCAATAGACATTGCGTGGTATTGAGCTAAACTCTTTACGGTCACTGAACAATGTTCAAAATCAATGCCTTCCTGACGAATAGCACTGCCATAGTCTTCTAATGACGCGTCCTCCAAACAAATAACATCATTGACACCATCACAATGTGTTAAAAATAACTTAACATATTTATCAAATGGTTCTTTCATTTTTTTCTTTGATTGAAATTCTAATAAAGCTGGCAATACTTTTTCGTAGAACATAATTTCGTTTTTAAAAAATTCATGGCTTTTAAACGTTAATCTTCTACAGACATTCTTAGGTATCGTCTTTAGAACTACTTGCACATGTCCTTTGCTGGCGTCTCGTCTTGAACCGTGAATTTTTATTCTTATAACTTCGCTCAGATATGAATCCCCCTTGCCCGTATCACTGACATACTGAAATTAATTGCATTAACATTTTTTAATCTTGACAATGTTTTATTGGTAGCATAGTAATAACACTTAAAGACTAACTGTCACAACAATTCCTTCAAAAGTCTATTTTAAGAAATGGATGTCTATAAACAATTGACTGCTTCGAAATGCCAATATCATCATCATCATCAACAGCCCCGGTCCGCCCACTGTTGGAGATAGGCCTTTCCCAATGCCTTCCACAGTATGCGGTCCTCCGCTTTCTGCATCCAACGACTTCCTGCCGTCCGCACTAAGTGGTCGGCAAATACCAATATACTAAATAGAGACATGGGAAGATGGATCTGACAGGGGAGGGGATGAATAGAAAAGGAATATATCTTTTCTTGCATGTCTTCTCCTTTGTCTTACAAAGGTAAGCTACTTATTATTGCTGGCTATATGTCATATTTTTTTTTTAATTAGTTTAATCAGGTTAGAATTTGTTTCCTTTAAAGAGTATACCTCCCAGTGTGTGAATGTTACGTCTTCTTCAAACCAGTCTGTGAGAGCTCTCGTAAGTTTGTCATCAGTGAGTGCTGGAGATACGTGTGTTAATGTTTTAAAATCTTCAAATGTCATCTTGATATCTCTGAAATACAATAAAAGCGGTTTGATATATTTATCATATATGGAAATAAAAAAAATTCGTGGTCAGGACATTCTGTGAGTACACCTCTAATAAGACATCAAACTTGTATGAAACATTCAATTTACAGATTGTAACATCTGTGCTATTTGGTAATGTTTTGATTTATAAGTATACAATATAATTTTCCTTTATCATTGAAGTAAAAATATTAAACAATTAAGTTGAATGAAGTTTATCATTGAGACATACAATGTATTCTTTGTGCAGAATTTATTTACAATGGTGTTGCTTATACATATATTTGAGATGATTACAAAAACATTGTTGTCCCTTCTTTTCTCTTTGGATAAAACAAAGATAGCAATATGTTTTATACAAGTATTATGCAATAGAAATTACAACAAGAGGCAACTTAAATATTTGTTCTATAATCAGTTGCAATAATACTTTTAGTGCATTGATAATTGTTGTTAATACTCTTTATATGATAAATAAAGTTATCTAAAACCCAGTGTACATTATTTCAGTCCAGCGATGGAAATCAGCGTAGGATTACAACTGGAAAACTGTAGTCATATTGTTTAAATGCATTCAATTGTGTTTACATTTTATCAGTTGTAATCCCGCTTTGATTTCGATTACTAAACTGGAATAATATGAACCATAAAGTCAAAGGTTATTATTTCAACTTTGAGAAAGTTTTTCTTTCGAGACGAGATTAACAATAAGTTTATATATGATTTAAACAACAAAAGAATAATTGTGGGTAAGAATTCATACTTTCATACCAACAAAACTTCTACAATAACCATATTTATTGTAAAGTGTAAATAAGTAAATGATGTAAAACGTAAATAAAACAATTTTTAGTACCTTTTTAAGTCCTGGTTTTGTTCCTGGATTCTTGTTTTTGTTGATATGTCATTGTCAATTTGTGGTTGACGTGGTACGTCACATGTGGCTGACAAACGTTTAAAAATAGTTGTAGCAATGTCGGAAAAATAATAAGGTAGTAATTGAAAATATTTCTGATGAAATGCGAATATTTGGACTTTTTAAGTCGATTTAAGACATGATTTAAAATTCTTATGACACTCATGGTGAAACTAAGACATTGAGTGGTGCCCTCTGGATCTTTCCCTCTTGTTTCTCCCGTAATTCTATTACGATTTTCTAGGTTTCTGGGAGATCAGCTTGACATGAATAAAGTACCCCTGACGTCCGACTGAGCTTAAAGTTCCTACTTACTTAGTTATCAAATTAGGAAGTGCATTACAGGGAAATTAACACAGTTAAGGCATGATCTCTGCTTCCCTAGGTCTTTTTAACTTACAAGACCTCTGTAACATGCCAAAGTAACATCTCGATCAAAACCTTCCTATATCTTAGGATTCCACGGGCGGGTTGTTCTGTGCGCCGTGTAACCGGACCTTTGTGACTACGTTCAGATGTGCCAATCACTTCCGATCTCGGAAATAGCCTGATTCGTCATTGAAGGACTCCGTCACCAACGTTACCTTCAACATTTGTTGGTTATATGAGTATAATCGTTCGATATAATAATCCTTATACCTCATTCTGAATAGATTATAGTAATTGAGTATGTTAGAATTAATACTTGGAAGTCTGTACGTATCATTGTGATTATAAGAGGATTATTGCGGAGGTATTAGTGTGGGGATTAAATCAGTCGCGGGCGGTGATTGCAGAACTCATCTAGGTTATAGGATTTACTGTTAATTGGCAACATTAATGATTTTCAATTCAACGAGGACTCTCAGTTAATCAAACGGTTTGTTAAAGTATTATTTAATTTTAATACAATTGTTTTAAATTTCATTAATATTATAAATGCGAAAGTTTAGTTTAACGTATTTCCAGTACAGCTAAACTGATCTTAATTAAATTTGCCATAGATGTAGAATGTAATCTGCAAGAACAAATAGACCACTAATTTTTTTTTTGCAAAAGTATTAAAACCTTTGTGGAAATATTTTTGTTATCTACTTTACTAATTCAAATTATTTCATTGAGTTTTAAATAAGAAAAATGTTTTCATTCATATAAATAATACCATCGACAAAAACTAAAAACATTTTAAAAGTACTTTATTAAAAGTTTCTATCCGACTAAATATGACTTCTACAAAAGCTGTCTTTGAGTCAATTTAACAACTATATTCACTCGTGTTGACACCGTTTTAGACACTGGATGGGTGTCGGACTAGAATAACGGTTACTAACATGTGTTACCAATTACTAAAACTTTTGGTGTTTTATTAAATTTCATATAAACGTCTTTTTAAATTGAATTTTTACATTTAGTTTGTTAAAGTCGATAAAAGCAATTGAACAGAATAATTTTCTTTGACAATTTGAGGTTATTTTTTAAGGTTAAGGTAAACATGACTTGTTTATTTTTACAATAATAAATTTGTTACTTAAATAAATTGTGTTTTGGCACAAAACATATATCTATATAACTAAATAGCTACTAAAATTAGTTCATCTAACAACATAATAAATTTTGTACCACTTATGAGGCCATAAAATACATTCGGTTCGGAAAAAGGATAATTTATTTGAGTGTTGTACACAAATCATAGTAACGATACGCCACTAATACCAGTTTTAGATCATTGGCTCGATTCCAAATTGCTCAGTTCCGTGTAGCGGCCACTTTAGTTAAAATTCAATAGGGTACAACGAAATCTGCGCTAACCGACGTCGGCTTATTATGAACTATTTAAAACAATGAGAAAGTAATTACGGAATTAATCTGTTATTTTTTTTAATTATTAAAAAAAAAACAATGAAACTCGAGTGGACCGGTCATAGTGGAGATGGGGATCATCTGTTCGGCAATGGAGAACTTCAGATGATTTATAAAATTCGTTCACCAAGTTCACTTCTGCTTTCTTTACCTAATTCTAATAAAAAGTCTATAGCTTACTTGTTAGGCGAGATAGGCCACTTCTCTTAATCCCTGTCTTCAAAAATTAAAACTTATTCGTAAATATTACCTATACATAATTCCAATAGTAAACATTATTTTATAACTCTATCAGAATATGTAATAACTGGAATGACACTGGCAGCTGGCATGGGCGTCTACATTATTCGAGTTACGAGTTAATTGCTGCACGGATGACAAATTCAGAACATAACGCCAATCACTAGATGTTTACAATATACCAGTGTTAATTTCGATATTTACTGGTTTACTGGAATGATGTAAACTATATATCATTGCTTGAACATCGCAGCTGTATGAACTGTATGCCATAATAACCCCGCGCTGTATCATCAATATTCGGCGGGCAGTTTATGCAAAGCGCGGATGCGGCCGGGCACCGGTCAAACTTTATCCGGTTGTTGAATATAATTTCTATTGGATCCAGTTGACTTAATGAACGTCAATTGCTTCTTTATTCATTGATAATGGTGATGAGAATAATGATGTATTGTGTGAAGGAAGAAGAGTGTGAGTTGAAATATGAGGGCTGATAGAGATGTATGGAAGAGTACAAACTGTGCCGAATCTAGGACATAAATTAATTCATTTTAGAGCGCTTAAACTAGAACGCATGACATCAAGATGGCGTCATATTTAGAAATATTTCGTTACATGATAGAGAAGGAAGATATTGCTTTAATGGAAGGAAAGAGAGAGCTACACCTTACTAATGGTATACAGTAGGGATGTAACGGGAGTGTTATAGCGGAATCGAAAATGCAAAATCAATCGGTATTTCCCACATTTATGAATCGGGATCGAACCTCCGTAACATCCATAGTATACAGCTTATTAAGAAACTTTAACTGTAAGTTAATTACATAAAAAAACTCGTTTATTTGTTTGTGAGATGCCTTTCAGTATCACATACTAAATAAATCTAGTTCTACCTATGTACACAGCGTACAATCTTAACCACAGTAGTCTTTTAATCAATTTATTAAGGTTTTTGTATCTCAGAAAGCTTCAGACAATGTGAATAAATAGTTAAATGCCAGTATCTTTCATCTAAGACGTGACTTCGCTCCGACATCGCAGAGCGTCATCTCCTTATCCGATAGACTGGCTTGGATGCACTCGAAGTACAGAAAAGCAATAGAGACGACACTCATTAAATATTTTTTTTCATTTCGAACATAAAATTATATTATATTATATTAAATATAAAATTATAAGATCAAACTTTTATTATTTGTACATATTTTTAGCTTCACCCGCCAGACACTATTTCTGTTTCAAGGGGTTAGCAATAAAAGAACTCTTGAA
>JAODUI010000018.1:802066-813505 GCA_027563995.1 Papilio gigon | reverse complement strand
ATCCTGATATTTTTAAATTTTAGTTGAAAGCAAATTAGTAAATTAACAAATCTATATAAAAATGAATTGCTGTTCGTTAGTCTCGCTAAAATTCGAGAACGGCTGAACGGATTTGTCTTATCTTGGTCTTGGAATGTTCGTGGAGGTCTAGGGAAGATTTTAAAGGTGAGAAAAATTAGAAAAACTCCCGGGAAAGCCGTAAAAATAGCCTTTTTCCATTTCCCATACAAGCGTTTTTTTTCGAGGAGGAAATGTTTTTTATTGCCTTTAAGGCGAAACAGCGTTCGCTGGGTCAACTAGTCTTATATAACGGTAGTAATTGCCAACGATCAAAAAAATAAGTCAGTTTGTTACGTATATTACAATTGAATTTTACCCAGTGTAATGACTTCACATATATCATTGAAATTCGCCTATATTTTTTAAACAACACTGTTGTTTAAAGTGTTTGTAGTTTTTTTTTCATAAATCACGCCTTTGACTATATAGTCATTTATGAAATCTTTACGTAAGGGTGAGAGCTAAGCTGGGTAGTGCTTGAGAGCACGTCGGCCTCAAAACGGGGCGGTTCGAGAGACCCTTGACGTGACGATGGGCTTCTTTGTTCCTCTGCGCCGCCTAGTCACGTAGCCAGCAGCCGAACCTTACCCAGTGTTACCCACATCTTACAATAATGACGCAAATGGGTACATTTTTACGATCTCAAGCATTTTTATCATTGTTAATTATATTGGATTATCAGCGGCTATGTTTCTAACTGAAAATAATTGCATCAATAACCCTTATTACTATTATTATTATCGTCTTTAATCTATTAAAACCTTCCTGGAAATTTAATCAACATATATCGGTTCTGAACTGGAATCCAATGACATCAAATTTTGTCAAATTTTAGAGAAAAAATATTTTCATTACAAAATGCTTCAAAGCATCTCGTATTAATATCACAGGCGCTGACATAATGACATTACCGCATGGTCACACAATTAACAAGGTTTATGGTCTGTCGATTTGTAATTATTTATGCTCCCGGAGATTTAAAATACTTAATGCTGTTTAGTTATTTATATGTACGGTACAAGTACGGAAGTCTGACGACGTCAATCATAGCAATAATACATTAAGAAAGATTAAGGGATTAAGCATGTTTGCTCTGAGTTTTTTTGCAGGCGCTTTTAGTAAACGGTTTTCAAAAATTATAAGTTAGGCAGTCTTTGAAAATCAAATAATTCACGTTATATTAATTACTGGCGTATTTACTAATAAATGTAGATGATGTGTTAGAATTTTTATGCACAACTAAAGTAATTATGTAAACATTTTTTGGTGGTTAGAAGGTAAATAGCTACAGTCAGTGCGGACTTATTATCTCTTCCTTGTATGCAATGAGGCGCGCAACGAGCGGGTCAAGAGATGGCCTCGTTAGACAGATACACGCCGTGACGTCACACTGTTTGAATAAAACCTCCTTTGAACCTTACCTCTTTTGAAAAGAAAGCAAACGAGCCAGCGGTTATTACGTTTGCTTTCTAAATTACTAGATTTTAGTAATAGAGGATTAAAATCTAGTAATTTTAGTTGGTATCCCAATGTCTGGTCATTTGTGGCCAAGGGGTTAAAATAGACACTAATTAAAGCGACTTAGTGCTTGCATAACGACATCTAGAATTCGTTTCTTGTGATTTTCTTTAAAGGTGATATTAAATTTTGTTATTGTACAAAAATTAACCTACCTTATTTAGAACGATTACAAAAACATTAGAAAAAAGAACAAAAAAGGAACAAAAAAAATTACAAAATGTTTAAACACAAACAGATAGTTTGCCCGTAGTTTTTTTGCATAAACCTATTGTTTTTATCAGATAAAGCTCAAAGCAAACGCGCCTGCACAAAAGTAATTGCAAATGTATTGGAACTTTTGTTTGCAGCTTGATTACGATAAATAAAAGAGTGGATAAATGTGAAGTGAATTTTTAATAAACATTGGTAACTGTATGTACTTTTAGTGTGTTTCAGTTTATTGCTTGTTTGATAGTCAAGACGTTTTTTAATACTAGCAAATATTTATTAATTTAGTAACAATTCTTGTAACAATTCCTGGTGTACTTGAAAAAGCTTGTGTTAGGATATTGTTCGCGAAAGTATTTCGAACCTACGACCGCTAAAACGATATCCTTAACCATTAGGCTATTGGCGTTTTATGGTGCTAATGGTTTACATTAGTCGAATAGATGGATTCGAACCCACGACTGCGTGACCGTAAATCTGTACACATTAAGATTTTTTTATTCGATTCGCGCGATTCGATTTCGCGGAAAGAAGCTATTAGTTTATGAAAGTCAAATATATATTCTACATTACAACGAGTAAACATGAATACGAGAAATAAAAAAAATGTATTCCCAAGACGTTATCCATAAACGGACTCATGACAAATTCACGGCAATAATTCAGAAGAACCGCTTCGATATAAAAATCCACAATTTGAAAGCTTACCGTGCAAAGGGAGCATGTGTAAGAATTTTTACCAATTTATTATCATTGGCTCGACTGGGGACATAGTCTAAGAGACAGTGAATTGATCATTTAAATTGATAAATTCTCGTATAACAGATATCATCATCGACCTGCCCTTGTCTCTACGGAAGATCGGCACAGTACAATCCAAACATCTTTGACAGTTCATATAAACTCACACCATTACGCATATCTCCCACACCATCCACACCTTCTTCGGTCTTCCTCTACCTTTATAGCCATCCGCATTCAATCATTTAATAGCAAGTAATTAATAAAAGTATACATAATAATTGTTGTATTAAAATTTATAATTTTCTTTTCGTGTTATGTCATCGATGCGTTATTAAAAAAACAAGGGTTAGGTTATTGTATTTCGTAACAAAAAGATAATTTAGGTTTTTTTTTTTATTTCACACCAATTCCATCTCTAATGTCACAGATTTGAGGTATTGTAAATAATTATTTTTACAAGTTTTATCTACTTATTTGAACCTCTTTTGATGGAGACCTCTGTAATCCTCTGTTGTTGTACCTCTTTTGGCATACTTTCTTCCGCTCCTTAAGAGATGGCGTTGTGGCGCGTCATTACTTCATTGAAACGCGATATTTCCGTTTATATCTTGGAACACATCGGTCGGTGGCAGGCGTATTTAGTGATCATGTCTAAGGGGTCGTAGTCATTGCATGTTTATTGTTATCATCGGCGTTGATTTGTTCATTTAGATCAAGGTTTGTAGTCAAAAAAAACGAGCTCTTGGACTATATTGTGAATTCGTCGTCAGGGGAGTTAGTACGGCGAGACGATGGCGTCTCCTGATAAATGCGACTTTGTTCCACGTACGGGGGTAACCTAACTTTATTTAACAATTCAACCTCACATTTAACACATACTGGGTTATTTAAAATATATTACGTTATTTAATAACACAAGACGTCGTTCGTGATTTTATCCATGTTGAATATAAAAAAAAAAATTAGCAAATTTGCTATTTGAGAATATTTCGTCTCTGTTTTAAATTTCATCAAAATCCCTTATGAAGTTCTGGAGTCATGTAACAAAGTCCATACACGCGGCAAAATATTGTCATCCATACAATACAATAAGTATAGATAAATTGTAAATCTCTTTAATGTAACCAACAACATAAATATTCTAGTCTTGTTCCAATCGATTTATTTCTTACATCACTCATGTACTCAAACAAATTAGTTCCATAATTTTCCGCAATATGGCGTAGGGTTTAAGCTGTTAAAAATCATTAACACCATATTTTTTATCTACATTCGAATCCAATTTTAAATACACTAAATCTTTGATTAATAAAAAAAAAACTTTTCGATTAAAAGGAATTCAGTTCAAAGTGAAATAATACAAACGATGTAAACAAGTCGAAAGGCGAAGGAATATTTCGCGCGTTGTCGCAGTCGGAGTGGAGTCAAAGCGAGCGTTCAGTTGATTTAGCAAGTATTTCGTATTCAGCTAATTTGGCAGCGAGTCCTCCGCCGCTATTCGTTTAAATTATATAGAATATAATGTACTAATAAAGAATGCGGTACTATATTTCAGTTATATTTAGTACCGCATTCTTCTTTTCTTTTCTTCGCATTCTTCTCAGTTATATTATTCTAGAGCCCACGATAACATCAGTATACAAGTAACCCGCTGGACCTGTACACATAAATAAATGATTGAATGAGTGAATGCAAAAGTTGATGATAAAAATGTTATTTTAATTAAGTGAAATAAAATTAAAAAAAAACTATTTACTATGTATATTGTATGTAGATAACAAACAAGTGACAATCGTATTTCAATTAAATTTGTTATTTTTTTCTTTAATCAATTTCTTCTTTTTCTTATGGTTTTTGATTGAAAAACACATAAAAACTTCTTGAACTAACATGAATTAATGATTTCTTAACTATTACGTTTTTGAAAATTTGACTTAAAAACTTACGTAACTCTGTTTCTATTCACCCCGGTTTACCGCTGCTTAGAATGTATATATTTTCGAGTTTTATGATATGCCTCGTCCATTTGGATTCCCAGTTCTCAGTGCCGGGCCGTCGCCTCCTGATTGCCGCCTGTCGTATTTATTAAATAAATATTGAATCGTTTCATTTGACGATTTTTGTGGCGCCCTCTATGGCACTGCGATGTAAAGTTGAAAGATAAAACTTTACGACGTGAACATTTCTACGTAGATCGATTAATTTATTAAAATAAAAAAAGCGCCAATAGCCTAATGGTTAAGGGTACGGGTTCCCGATGATGTGGTCGAGAGCTCGAATCCCGCCATTCGACATTGTCATGGACCATATCCTAGCACCAACCGTGGACCAACCCTAGAGCTTAGTTAGTGTGGTAAAAGAAATATTAGTAAATTAACAAAAAAAAAAATTAAACCTTGACATGAAAATAAAAAAAAATCAAAGGGGCCGTTCGAGTATTACGTAATCAGATTTATAAACAGCAAATGTTCTAGATATGTGACGCTTGCATTCCTGCCGTGTGACAAGACCTCTCTTGCAGTTGTGTTATTATAATTATAGTCCAGTAGTACAGTATGGGTTAATGTCTAATCTATCGTACCAGTGTAAACGGTAGATTACATATGGCAATAAAATAAGTCCGAATATTAGTAGATGATTTATTACGTTTATGTTATTATTATTTCATCAGTCAGTAGGTGACATAATTGTACTGTTGATATTTATCATATTACTTCACATTTCCTGCGCGCTCGGCGCTCTTCGAGTGCATGATAGTCTGCGATATAACGGACTTCCACTAATAAATGATTCCGAGACCGACGCAGCCCTGTGTGGTACAAAACACAAGAGGTTTATTTCTTTTTTTTTTTAATTATAGGAGGGGGGCCAACGAGGTCACAGCCGTGACCAGTGACGGCCAGACATGCGCAATACTAGAGTAACCTCAGATACGTTGTGTATGAGACTGTTTCTTTTTTTTAAGAGAAAAGGGCAAATGAACAGCGGCATCATAAAGTTGATCATTGCCGCCCAGACATAAAAAACTAGAGGAACCACAGATGTATTACCTATGAGAAAGTACCCTCGTACATTTTTCGTAAATAACCAAAATAATCAAGATGATGGATACGGTAGTTTTTTTGACTCTTTATAAAGTCCGGATGTTCTAGATATGTGACGCTTGTATTCCTGCCGTGTGACAAGACCTCGCTTGCAGTTGTGTTATTATAATTATAGTCCAGTAGAGTACAGTGTAGTTTAAAGTCTATCGTATTAGTCCAAACGATAGATAACGAAACATTTTTCGTAATTCTCACAGTTGGTAAGAGTGAGAGCAGCGCCATCTAGTTACAAATTGACATGACATTGCGAAAGCATTAGGTTGCATAGGATTTGTTTTATATTATCTCTGGTCGCTTGTGTCTTGTAGTCATGTCTGGTTCTCAATAAGTGGCAGAGGCAGGCTCTCGACAGATACGAACAGCCGTGAACTCCCAGCGCTGTTTACGAATCCGTTTATTTAGAGTGGTTCCGATTGCATTCATGAATCCCGGACATAACTCTTGTTAACTGACGTCCATCTAAAAATATTATTACATACGAATATTTTTGTTGAATGTAGATTATAAAGATTGATGCCTGACTCGTCTATTTATAGAATTATTATCTCTTGCAAGCGACATCTTCCGGGCGGAATTAAAAATAAAACTTAAAATCTATATGGCCTCTGTTTTCATAGACTATGTTCAACATTGTACCATAAAGTAGACAATATGTGTGTACCATTCCATAGAGTAAATATGATAATCTTTAATTTCGTAATTTTTTTTTATGATTAAAAAATTAAATGAAGCCTAAATATGTTTAAACTTGCGAAAGGAACATGGAACTAAATTTCCGGCCTATACCATTAAATATTTTTCAACTAAAGATTCCTAAGAGCACGTACCGCACGAAACTCGCTTTAAAATCTTTCCTGCACAAATTCTGTGCGCTCCGAACAGGATATTACAGTTTTATTGTGTACAGTGCCCATGTGTGCACGTGTGCGTGTGAGCGTGTGTTGATGTGTGCGTGTGGGCGTCAGTTGATGTGTGCGTGTGAGCGTGTGTGCGTGTATACATGTGTGCCAGTGGGCACGTTTGCGCGTGTGACGTCACTCGTTCGAAATATAAAGCACGCGTATTCGAAGAAATTCAATTCGTTGCATTCACTGAAATGAAAACAAGTATATTTTTCCATACGCCGTCTTAAATATGAACGTGCTATAAACCGTGGTGTAATTAATAGGCCTTGTTTTAGTAAAGAGTGATGTTTAGATGCATAGGTAATCTTTTACAAATATTTATATAATACATTAGAAAACAGACTAATCTACTTTATTAATGAAACAAAGGTTTAATTCCTATTTTTTTTTAATTCTTGCCATAATTATTTTACTAAAGTGATTAAAGAGAACTGAAAATAAAACTTCCTTTTCGATGACAAAATTAATTTATTACACAATGAACGAAATGATTCGTTACGGTGTGATAGACGGAGTACAATTTTAGAATCGGCTTAGCAGTTGTAACGGAAATATTCGTATGTAGGAGTCCGGATGGACGCGGAACGCAGGTACGGAACGGTGTCAGATGAAGATGCAATATACCTTTACTATATGAAATTCTGTCATATTTTTGTAAGGAAATTTAAATGAAATCTATCGCCGCTGTTACTTCTTAGATATTATCATAGTTTAAGTATTGATAAATATAGAAATATAGTGTAAATAGTTATAAATAAATATGCAGTCTCGAAGTGAGATTTTCATTTGGGGCCATTATCATTCACATTTATCATCATTACAAATAAAATTCTATTCATTTACGCAGAGAAGAGAATGATTCTATTTTTAAAAAAAGGTATAAGAAAAAAAAATGAATGGAATTTTAAGTTGGAACCTGGCTGAATGAAAATTATTTTCTATCAACGATTCAAATTTAGAACAAGATATTCATGGGAGAAAACAAAAGACAATCTAGCTATCATTGACCTCTATAAATGGACAGGCTAAAAGCTGCTGTAATTTGTGCCATTCGAGTTTCGCCACTTTGGCGCTGATGGTAACGATTAGTAGCAGTGGTGAGATTTCGAACTAATTATTGACATAGAATGTTAATGACATCAGTAGACGTGTTTAATTCGGTACGAAGCGAAAGATGTCATTTTTAAGGAAAGACCTATCCTATAGGGATCATTGTTCTAGCGGCGGGAACTTTATGATTATTTCTGCTTTATCCAATTCCCCATCCAGAGTAAATATAGGGTGTATAAGTTTTGTCTATTGGTGGATGATAATGACGTCTGTTCGCGAGCACATTCATTCGTTTAGCATCTAATAGTCTTAGTTCGATCCCGTACACATTAATATGGTATTCAACTTTATCGAAGTAACCAATGGTGACTTCGAAGTCTATTTGCAATGTTGTGAATTGGTAACATGTTAAATGTTTAGCTAAGCACATCCTTTTTAGATGGATCGTTGGTTCTTCTCCAATGTCCTGGTTGGCTCGGAACACGATACAGGAGTACTCGTAACCGGCCAGTATTGTGAACTGTGGATATATATTAATGTCATACAGTGAAATATGTGGTCAATTGTCACGGTAGATCGTTAAGAATTGTAAAGTTCTATATAAAGAAACTATACGAGTTATACTTTTGTGAATTATAAAGGTAATAATCTATATATATAAAAATGAATTGCTGTTCGTTAGTCTCGCTCTAGAGAACGGCTGAACGGATTTATCTTATCTTGGTCTTGGATTGTTTTTGGAGGTCTAAGGAAGGTTTAAAAGGTGAGAAAAAATAGAAAAACTACCTTGGAAGCCTTAAAAAAGCCCTTTTCCAACTCTCATACAAACGTTTTTTTTTTCGAGGAGGAAATGTTTTTTTTTTGTATTTCATAATAAATTTAAAAATGTGTTTATTTATTGCCTTTAAGGCGAAACAGAGTTCGCGGGGTCAACTAGTTGGTAATCCGAGTACAATATCATTGACTGCACAAAAATTGACAGCTAATGAAATGTCACCTTTCAGTTCAGGAATGAATGAATGAATAATTTTGATTTTTTTTTTAAATAACAGCAGTTATTTTGTTAGTTAACTAATGTTCATTTTACCACTCCGACTAAGCTCTAGGCTTGTAATAGGATAAGGTACAAAATAGTTTAGTGACGGGATTCGAACCCTCCTTGATCGGAAATCCTTACCCTTAACCATTAAACTATTGGCACTTCAAATATTAATAGACTATTTATATTCTTTCTGTAAATAAATTATCAACGGGCGGAGAAATCGCTTTTTCGGTTTTTAATTTTGAATGGATTATATCTTACATTATAATAAGCGTTCCGGGGTTTAGCGGCCACAGGTTGTATGGAGCTGTGGTCGGTGTAGATCTCGACCTTCGTTTCCTCAGGATCGCACGGTCCAAATCTTTGCACCGATGTCAAACCTATTAACAAATTAACTAATTAAATATATTAGGGCCCATTGCGAAGTTCCACTTACACAAGCCTTGTTCCATGCAGAGATAAGCTCCGCCCCTTTTTTCAAACGACCAATTAGGTGGCAGTTGTGCAAACGACCAGATAATAGTGATAAGCAATTGTTCTTTACCACTTATCGACTATTTTTACAAATGATATCACTTGATATCACACACACAATGTAAATTAGTTGCCAGAACTAACGTCTCCTCATAACGATATGGTTGCCAGCCAGCCTGGTGATGGCGGGCCGGCCGATCCTCAGTATATTGTTGCGTATCCACTGATGGTACATGCCGTAGTCCAGGAATCTGGCGGGAGACGAACAACCAGGGCCATAGACGCCGAATCCTATCTAAAAATAAATAAATCAATAAATTAAATAAGCTCAGTTAATCGTATTGTAGCTGATCTCGTGGGGTTTCAGCCGTTCGAGTTGAAGGAGGTCACGATGAAGTTAATATTATTATAAACGCGTATAAATACACTAATTCAATGAAAATCTAAATTTTATTTACACATAACGTCTATTAATCTCTATGGATATATTTTTCTAAAGTTATTGTGAGAATTAAAACCACTTTTCAGTATTGCCATGTGTAAAAATTTAGAGAATTAACGTTCTTGAACAGTAGTGTTGTGCTTACCAACTTCCATCTTTTTTCATGTTTGGTGACGAGGAACACACCGCTCTGCCAAAGACACTCCCCCCCGTGCTGCGCTTTTGCACATACGGTGTATTTCGGCCAAATACTTTTGATATTTAACTGAGTAAAAAAAATAGGGGTTCATTTCATTTTCATTTCTTTGATTACTAAATATCATAGTAAGTTTCTAATCAATGAGATGAAAAATATATTTAAAAAGCAAATGTCAAATGTAACGTAATTATGTGGCAGAATTCGTAACAGACTTGACTGTGATGACATTTTAAAAAATATAAATTCGATGTCAATGTACAACAAAAAATGTTTTTTTCGTTAAAACAAATTTGGCAGAACATTGGCTGAACACTTTGAGCCTTTGCCTTTTTTAAGATAAAAAAAACTTACACCAGTCCTGCGATAATAGGATCTGCATTCTTTTGTATCGACGTACGACATTTTGTAAATTTCTACTGCTGACGACATACAATCTGAAAAAACAAAGAAAAATAACAGACACTTGTAAACATATTGTCATCTCTTTCATTTCCTTTGTCCACAATAAAGATACGTGTAATTATAATGGAGATTAGACAAATAAAATTTACCTTCTGAAAGTGAAACTGCATAGAAATCTGGCTTATTGAGCATACTCGGAGGCGCGCAAATGGGCCGCAGCTCTGCAAAATATTAAAGCGATGCATTGTTTTTTACAATGTCTAATATTAAAAAAATAATACGCCTTAAAATTACGCATTTGCGAAAATATAACCTCAAATAGAATTATTAATTTTAAGAATTGTTTACAACGCCATCTAGTGTTTTTTTTTATTTTACTATTATATTTACCTACTTCGAAGTCCGGTTCTATTTGAATCAAAACAAGGGAACTGTAGGTATTTTTCTGGAAGTCCGGATGATAGGAATATTCCACTACGTTGTGCTTACGTCCTTTGCAGTTCGTACCTAGGATCACTTTAGTTCTCGCCCTGCGAACATTGATATACTATTTAACTTGGCAGTTTACAAACTGATTGAGAGTACCTACGACTGCATTTCAACATAGTATGTAGACTATAAGACTGGTGACAAAATTTTCTATTTTCTAAGCTTTTTTTTTTTTTACAAAAAATTCAGTGCATTTAAGGGTGCATTTATGGTGACAGATTGTGTTTTGTTGGTCACGTAATATCAAGTAAGTCGTTTGTTTTTACACATATCTATTAACATAGTTCAATTCAATAGACAATACAGACCATAGATAATCCACTTGACACCGCTAGATACATCCGCTAAAGATTATAATTGCATTTGTTTTATTATATTTGCTTTACTGATATCAATCTTTTAGTACAATAAATTAACACCAGGTGGCGTCTTTACTTGCCACATAAAAACATTGCAGTAACCAGGAAAATGTTCACAGTTCCCTCCCCAGCAAAATTCTAGTCTTCACATTCTCTTTTTGGTATTAACAAATGCGTCAAACAACGACTTACTGAGGGCGGGAAGTCATTGGATGAAGGAGGACCATGTACTGTGGAAGACAGAGAAGTCCAATGACCAGCAGTGGGCAGACAAAGGAAATGCTAAGGGGAAGACGACCCAACGTCCGGTAAGCACACTTCTGTGTGTCTAGTTTAGAGCCTGTGTTCTGTGTACCTATTTAAGTTTTTTTTTATACGAGAAGGGGGGCAAACGAACGCGGGATCACAAGAGCGATCATCGACGCCCATGGACACCTGCAA
>JAODUI010000018.1:763453-782055 GCA_027563995.1 Papilio gigon | reverse complement strand
CCGCTCTCCGCATACAACGGCTTCCTGCCGTCCGCACCAAGTCGTAGGTCCGTCAGAAGGGAGGACGACCTACACTCCTGGTCTTCACTCCAGCAATTTCCTACCCCACCTGGCGTCGTTGGTCCGACAGATGATAAAATGAAATTAAAAATTATATTTACTACCGTACCTGTCAGCTAAAGATGACGGATCATCCAAGGGCTTTGGCTTTTGTCCTATCTCTTCGCTGGTAGGATATTCTCCGGGTCGTGGTTTGACGACAAGAGTCAGGTTGGCGCTGGAGCGGCCCGCCACGCAGGTGTACACGCCGTGGTCACGAAGAGAAAGAGATGTGATGCGTAGCGCTCCCTGGTAAGGAAATTGTTAAACTATAATTGTAGACAGCAACGTCTGTTGTGTTACATGGGTTAATAAAATATCGAAATTTAACAGAAGATTGGTAAGCTAGTATGTTCAAAATCTTAGCTGGTGAATTTTGGTTTAATAGATTTGTGTTCATGGCAATAACAACTGCAATAAAAACATGGAATTATAGCGACTTTGTAGAAAGCAAATGTTTTCATTTTACATGTTGAATTGTTTCGGATTGTTCACAGACTTGTAAATGTAGCTTTGTTACAAACACATCATTTTAAAATCTCCATTTCTTTGAATATGTTGAAACAAAGAATATTTGCACGAAACTAACCTTTTTGGAAATCTTATGCTTCTTAGATTTTGTAATAATCTGATGGTCTTTCGCCCATTGTATCTTCGTTCTATTGTATCCTTTTACAGGGCATTTAATTTTCACTTGGGTACCGTAGAAAATTGTCGCGGATCCGCCAACCTTCACTGTGACCTAAAATATGTGAAAAGTTTGAAATGTTAATTGATTTTATTTTTAACTAATTAAAACTCCTGTTCAAATACAATAGCAAAGTTGTTACGATAAAACCGGTCGCGGGGATGCACAGCGTTTTTGTTTAAAAAAATCCTCTTATATCATAACACAAATGCTATCGAAGGTTATTCAATAGCTTTACAAGAGCTGGCATCGAATATTTAATATTGTGGTAGTAAACTATTATCTCTGTTTTTTTTTCAAGAGAATAAATGAGTTGATATTATTCTTTATAATGGTATTATGACACTGGAATCTCACAGTGAGACTATTAAATTTTAACAGTCGAAATACAGTTGTTATAAAAATAAATCAGGCGCCTATACGAAAATAATAGCACGATTTCTCCAGACATTGTATGAGTTATTGAATGTTTAATGGAGTGTAAATAATATGAAAGTAAATAATTGTTGTAGTTATAAATCAAATACAGTTAGACGAAATGACAAATAGTCGACGTGTTTATGTGACAATTGAGAAATTCCTTAGAAACGAACAATAGTGACGAGAAAAGTTAATTCTTTTTATATTTCTGTTCAAGAATCTTGTAATGTTTAAATTGTAAATTAAAAATTTGCCGTGAAAATTATTGCAGGGGTAAAGTTACTATAGTTTGAGCTTTGACTTTTCTTTTCATTTTAAGTTTTTGCGAAACTATTAAAAGTCTACTTAGGGATGTAAATTTAACTTTTCTTATTCTAAGATATTCTTTTTAATAAAATTATATAGAACCTTTATGGACCGATTCGAGACCACTCGGGATGAACTTAAATGTATTTCTGCGCTACGTGAGGAGTAGTGTGCCAAATGCTTTTGGTCTTTTAACTTTCTTTTTCCTCTTAATTTATTTAGTTCCCCTCGCCCTCTCTCGATTGCAATTAAAAAAATAATTAAAAGTAATCCTAGGTTTATAGATGCAGTGTTTTTATTACTAAGTATAAGTTTTTTTAGATATACGCAAATCAGATTCATACCTTTTTCTTTTTTGGATCATGCTGTATATATGACGAGTTGGCCAGTGAGATCTCCGGTGATGCGGTGTCCAGGAGACATGGTCGGCTGTTACAGGCCTTTGTGGAGGCGGGCCGAGGACTGTTGCAGAGGGAGGATGGTCTCTCCACCACGTGGGACTGCGCCATTATTTGCTTGCATTCCACCTGATGGTTCAAACATCTTGTTAGTATAGAAATAAGAGGTAAGTAACACCCACGTGCATTTAAACTTACCTCTCTTTGTTTCATTCCACCTCCACAAGTCTTGGAGCATTTGGACCATTCTCCAGTATGCCATCTCACAGGGCAGTCGAGTACGTTGCAGTACTGTCGGTCTGGAGGCGGCGGTTGTGGACACATGCTATTCGGTACCACCACGGTGTTCGTACCGCCTCGAGTCACCTAGGAAACAAATGACGTAAGCAACAACGAAATAAGCGTTGACGGAGTTTATACCTTTACGAGGAATACGTGAAATTTCTGTTCACATATGTTTGTCTCTGTATTTTTTTCTTAGAATATGAAGGTGGATGGACTGTGTGAAGGAGAATATGCGTGAGCAGAGAGTAAATTCAGATACGACGGTTGATAGAGATGTATGGAGTACATACTGCCGACGTTACGTAGGGAACAAGGCACGTCGACGGTATGTGTGGATTGACAATGTGTCAATCTTGTTATGACTAGTTAAACAGTAGAATACAGTCAGTTGACTGTCTTTGCCGTTCTCATCCGAGCGTTGAATTAAAGTCATTCATTGAACTTTCGTTCAATTTTCATTTATTCTTTTCCATGAGTTGTTCACAGTTTTGCACCCACGCTCTTGGTTCATTCAATTTATTATTAAAAATGTAGTTTTATAGCCTTTTTTACATTTCAATCGGAATAAATGTCGATGTATGAAATTATTGTAGTCACATAAATAACTTACTTCGTGTATACACGTCACCTCCCTCGTCTGTATGCCGATGCCGCAGGATTTAGTGCATTGAGAGAACTCCGTGTAGTTCCATCTGGGAGGAAATTGAAATTTTATATATAGCTTTCTTTGATTTAAATGTAAACAAATATTGAGAAGAAATTTCTTTGATATACTACGGAAATTGTATATCATCTATTCATTTGGTCATAAGAAATGGAGGTACATGAGCGGTGTGATCACAAAGGTGATCATCGACGCCCATGGACATCAGCCTACAAGAACCACAGATGCGTTGCAGATCTTTAGCCACATTTTTAAAAAGACGAGAAAAAAAATAGATGTACAAAAAGGCGATTGAAATTTGTTCTTCTACTTGGATCAAAACATTGGCACGCCTCAGATCTTGAAGTGCGTGGATTTGGTTGTCTAGGCAGTATAGTGTGTAATGCTTACCTGGGCGGACAAGGATGATCGTTGCATGTTCTAACTCTGTTCTCAGGCTTGGTCAGAGGATCACACATGTATGGTGATGCATTTTTACCATCTTCGTCTCTCACGCATTGTATAATCAGCTCCTATTTTATAGATATTTACTTGTTATTAGCTATTCTGACTAAATATAGATCAAATTAGTCGTCCTATACGTGTTATCTGTTAATACATTTCATCTTCAATTCCTTCTATCCATCCATCATCAATATTTTAAACATCTTTATAGAATTCCATTTTCTTCCTTTTTAGTAAATTTTGTATTTCGATATAACTTAATCGTAGGGTCTCTAATTTCCAAAATTTTTCGTCTAGCGTTTACATTGCGAGAGCCCGGCCATGTATTAATTCAGCCTACCCATCGCCTGTTACTAGAATAAATAAAATCCGTAACGTACCTGCACACCGCTAAGGCAGGAAGCGCTGCAGCTTGTATATCCTTTCTCTTTCCAAGAATAAGACTTGCCGGGTGAACCGGGCGCCACTCTGATGTTACTCGACGTTCCAAAGATCAAAGACCTAGTAAATTAACAGGAATACATTATACTGCTACAATATATAAATACTCTTTGGTTATATTGAGAGATTACAGCATAGAAATAGTATTTCTCTAAAGGAGAACAATGACAATGTTGATGAAAGAATGACAGAACATTTGTAGAAGACGACAAGGGATGATCTCGAGAAAACTTATCTCCAGTAATGAGCATCGGCGTTTCAATTACAATATACAAGGCATAAAAAGTATTAAATTTTATAATCATCAATATTTGTGTGCCATTGCACAGTTCAGCTGTACTCATATAGATCTATCCCAATGCCTTAAGGGACAAACTTGTTGCTAAAATCCTTTCGTATCAATTCGCCTGGTCACACGATATTGTTTCATCTTTCAATGTATTAACAAAGGAATTATACTAATTAAATTCTATATTTAAAATCAATCAACAAGGTGTTGCAAGCACTAGCATGTTTTTAGCATGTTTGCATTTAAAACTGATAAGCCTTATCGTGAAATTATCAATTCAAGTTTCATTTATCAGTCAGTTTGACTAAGTTTTTGATACAGTTCGCTATAAACATGTCGTTAGATGTTAATATTAGTGAACCAGATGAATTTAACTGTACAGAACTTCATAGTTGTATAGAATGTGTAGCTAAAATGAATAAAATAAAAGATTTTAATTATCATGTAGAATTTGCGTGTGATAAAGGTGAAAATTTTATAGCAAACGTATTCAGAGTTGAAATAACTGATACAGAAGATTGTGGTAAAGTTAGTGTTATTGTGAAGACATTAGTAAATACAACACGACAAGAGTTATTCAGAGAGTTGCATAAAAGAGAAGTGAAGGCGTACGAAAATGTTTTATCCAAGTTTCAAGTTCTACAACACGAGTTAGACGTAACCGATAGAATTGTTCTACCCGGTTGTATTCTATCCGATATGAAAAGAGGGAACGAAGTAATCATATTAGAAGATTTAGTTTCAAAAGGATATAAATACGATACCAAAGTTAATAAACTACAAAATTTAGAATACGCACAAGTATGTTTGGTTATGAAAAATTTAGCAAAATTACATGCGTTATCAGTTGTATTCGAAATTAAAGATGTTGATAGTTACACAACAGTCAAAAGTGAATTTAAAGATGTACTATTTCAAGAGACATTTCTTGATAAAAGTAAACTAAGAAATTATTATACGAATTGTTACGAGGACTCTGTGAAGTTAATAGATGATTTGGACGCAAGAACCAAACTGGAGTATGTAGAAACTAAATTAATGGATCTATTAAGATATTACGTCACTCCAAGAAAATTTAACGTACTCTGTCATGGTGATTGTTGGGTGAACAATTTCTTATTCAAACAAACGGTACGATATACTTTTATGAATTCAATCATCATCAGCTCACTGCTGGACTGTCTTCCTCAATGACTTCCACTGGATGCCAGTAGTATGTAGTTAAATTCAATAGACCTTATTTTTTACCAGTCTTGTTAACTGGCAGTGTATACATTGCATTTATAAAGTCAGGGTAGAATTCGACTTTAAATTGTTTGTACTGTTAATGCGTTTACTACTTATAAAAAATGGCTTAAATCACATGAAAATCGGTATCAGTACGGAGTAGAGTGTGGGCGACGGGCCGTGATCGCGTTATAGTACCAATCCCACTCACCCTGAAGAAGAGCTTCCGATGGACTAGTTAAGTTAGTAATGTGAGTTAAGTCGCTTTTATAAGTAGTATAGTAAAATGTCTCACGATAGTTTAAATAAATTTGTTATCGATCTTTTCTTATCGACAAAACGGAAACTATGGTAACATAAAAACAAATACAATTAACAAACATTACAATTTTTATTTCAGGACAACGTGACAACGGATCTGTGCTTTTTGGATTTCCAAGCGATGCGTTACTCCAACCCGTCGACAGATGTCGTTTACTTTCTTTATTTATCAACCGACTCTACATTCCGATCTAAATATATGACCGACATTTTATCAGTTTATTATAACAGTTTTAAGTCATTCTTGCAATTATATAATATAGATTCAAGTTCACTTTATAAACAAGAATCATTCGAAGAGGATGTAGAAGAAATGTTGCCTTTTGGATTACTGATCACTCTGATAGAGTTGAGAATAGTGACATCGACGTTTGATGATAAAAGCAAACTGAGCGAATCAAAATTAGACCTTGATCAATGCACTTCTATTGAATCTAATGAAGAGATATTGTTAAAAACGCGACTGGATGACGTCGTTAAGGAATCTATAGAAAATGGTACATTGGATAAATTATGTGATCAAATGAAATTACTAATGTAAATAAATTAGCCAATAGTCTTATTGTTAAGGGTATTGACTACTGATCAAACAATTGTAGCTTCAAAACCCACCATTCGACTAACGCGAACCATATCCTAATACAAGCTTTTTTAAGATAACTAGGAATGATTACAAGAAAAATTACTCAATTAACAAAAATAAACTATTATTTGTCAAAAAAAAAAAAACATAAACCCAGATGTGATTATTATTAACTAGACATCGGCTCCCACACAAACTTGAACTTAACTTACTACGTTTTGACTTGTCAACCTCGTAGAAGTCGTCGGTACGTTATCATTGGAAATAATACCAAACCCATTCACCCTGATAAGCCCACGATGTACTCGAAACTAGTTGGTGCCGACACCGGAAGAATACGTCAGAGTTAGCCATTTTACTTTTTGTATTTACTCAAAAAAGGTCGTAAATCAATAAATTTCAAATTATAACTTTAATTGTTTTTATTTCATAAAATGAATATTGTAATCTTCTCATACATCAGAAGAATAAATCAATTATTCACTATACTGTCATTTATTTTAGTTTGTATTGTCAACATTTAGTAATCTTACATTTTTTTGACATATAAAATATAAGCAGATTTTTGGTACCATATTAATCTTAACCACTCGAACTAAGCTCTACACTTGTGCCAGGATATGGGTCACGATAACAGTCGAACGGTGGGTTTGGACTGTCGACCACGAGATCGGAAATCCGTCCCCTTAACCATTAGGTTATTGGCTTTTAATTCCGATGTATGTTACTAGTAATATTTAACAAGAGTGTACCTGTCTCCTGTGCCGTATGACGGTATACTAGAATCCCCGAAAGATGTCCCGTACGCCATCGAGCAAGGCTCCATAACACATCTCTCCGTCTCCTCCGTTGGCTTGGGACCCAAGCACTTGCTGTCTGGTAATTTTGCAATCGTTCTGCTGAATTCTAAAAAAATCTTGCAATGAACCTCCTTTTTTCTCCAACCTTCGCCGCATGTCGTGCTGCACGGACCCCAATCATCGTCTTTGATGTAACTATAAAAGAAAAAAAAACATCAATATATTGCTGTTGGTCTCCTGAAATTACTAGAGGTAAAAAAATTTATGAATGCTTGTAACTTTACGGTTGCGACGTAAATAGAAGAATCTAAATCGGACATTCTCAGTTCTAGTAGACCATCTTTCAAAATTGTTCTGGTTCAAATGGACGCTACATTTCTTCTCCAACTTTTGACCCTAGAATTGACGTGGTCATTCGTGGAGTTCAGTGGACTTAGACCATATTGAGAATGTCTTATTTAGATACATTACAATACTATATTCTATGAAAGAGTCACACATGATTTAACATGCGGGTGCTGAGGATATTGGACCCATCTTAAACCTATGTTACACCTCATCAGTTCTGGCTGGTTTATGTAAAAGTATATGCACCAGTGTTAATTTGTATGTGAATAACTCGAATAATTAAAGTCAAAAATATTTCAAATATACTTTTTAATGTTTCAACGATAGAACAATCCGTGAATCGGTTCGGAAACAAAGTAGCCATGTTTCTGTCGGTGCCAAAAATGTCCAGTTTTGTATCGAGAAAGTGTAACGAAGCGAAGTAGAAATAATTAACACATCGTGTGCAGTAGGGTGCAAGGAAATTCAAACCTTACTGTGCAGTGCATAGAGTATGAAATAAGAGAAATTCTTGACTGTAGAATAGAAAGCAATGATCAGGCAAATGATATATTTTTTATTTTTTATTTAGATATTCTGTGCAAATAAAGAAGATTGAAGTGTATTTAGACGTGTTCTTATCTATTTTGTAGCTACATTGTATATTGTCTCGTGTCTATGATAAATACGTATTCGAAAAGTGTATTTATTATACATTATAAATACACTTTCGTAATTATTTAAAAGTTTTTAAAATACGTAAATGGAGCGTGCGTTGGATTGTGTAGATGGTAAGATAACATTCTTTATAAAATGCGTTGATGTTATTCTCAATTGTAAAGTGATGTTTTTTTATAACTCTCATTAGGTACAATACCTTACATACAACCAGCCACACGCAAAGAATATTTTGTAATTGCTGAAAACAACAACAAAATACTCTTAGCTATTTACAACGGTGATAAGTTTCGACTCGCGTCATTTGTACGAACAAGTCACTGGCTTTTCAAAGAGAACGTAATAAACAGCATTTAGAATACAGATGTCGCTACAGTCGCACTCCACAATAAATACTTCAAATAAATAACATTTTCTTTGACGACAATAAACACAACCCATGCATTAAAATGTAACTAAATACCGAACTTTCCAAACATATAAATTAAAAAATATTATTTCCATATTACTATTTAATTTGTATGCAAAATTTTAATTATAAATTACATTAATAAAGTATTTCTTTGTTTCCAATAGATGTCGTTGTCTTAATACAGTTTACACAGTGTAGAGTTACTTTGTATATTGTCTTGTTTGAAAAACAAGTCATTAAAAAAGTCTATTTTAATTGAACTACCTTCATTTTAAGATTTTAATTACAAAATGTTCCTTCAGATTTCTTACTCATTAAAATTTTATGCAAGCTTTTCGTACTTTAGTTTCAAGTGCTTGTAAAACTATATTGTTCTCCCTTTCATTCAATTTATGATAATAGAGATAGCTATATATTATGTGTAGAATATTATTAATAATAATTAATGCTAAAGAATCTCTTGTATTAATCTGAACTCTGGCAGGAAGAATGTTAAATCAACTTAATTGTTACTTATGGTTAACTTTAGTGAGAGCTTATCACTTTTAAGGCCTCTTTCCAATAACGCAATTGCCGACACGTGCCTCCCTGTATTTAGCATCTATCCCTACAGCAATTGCTGTCTTCCCAGTGGAAATTTGCACAAAAAATCGTCAGAAGTCAGCCTTGTTCTGATTCGTTTAGTGATCTAGTGGATTAAGGTTCAAGTATTACGTAAGCAGATTCATTACAATTATTCACCTGCCCATTGGCAGCAAAAGTAAGCAAAGCTTTGACCCCTCCCTCCATACTGACGTAAACATTGGTATATGAATTTTTCTACTAATATATTCTAATTATTTTAATGATCCATGATCAGCAGTTATAATTCGTTTTCGTTAGTTTTCAAGCACAGTAATGTAGGTTGCCGATATGTGTAAAAAATTAAAAACCATTGCTAACGTAATCACCATCTACATCCTTACCCCTATGTCATCAAAAATAAGCATAGCAAAGACGCCCCGCCCTCTATAGTGCTTACGGAATACTTGAAAAGACCCTAATAACACATGTATCCCGCGCAAAGTCTACTATTTGCTAATGTTCATGTAATTCTTGTAGTACTTACGTGGCTTCTACAGGAACATCTGGTTCACCGATTAGTCTTTCAGCTTTGGCTTGCGGAGGAGGATATGGTTGGATGAGTGGCTGTGTGTGATATACTACCCCAGGTAGTATATCCTCAATGTCATCCTGAAACCGTTAAATCTATTAGAAAACGCAGCAGCTGTGGTCCGATAGAACAGTGCGACCACGGCACAGAAGACATGCATCATAAACGTAATTGGCGTCTTTTCTGACTAATGTGGTACTATTTTAGTCTACTGAAGAAAGGTGAACCGTTTCATCATATTCTGTTTAGTGAAGTCTGCGAGAGGAAATGCATTTGGCATTAAAGCGACCATCCTGTCATGGCATTTTTTTTTTTATATAAACTAAATTAACGCTTAACCACGATCCCACCTGATGTTTAGTGATGGTGTGGTCGAAAGATGGTACAAGCTAGTTTATTAAGTGCCTATTCACTCTACTCTTGAAAGTCCCAATTCCAGTAATTATTTAGAATTTGGCATATATACCATTTGAGCGGGAACGGAGAATATAAATGTTCTTACCTCAGTTTCATCAGCTTCCCTGTAAGCCGGGCAACTAATGCCAGTGGAACAAGGTCGGGAGATATCAGGTCTTGTCATCGGGTTACAACCTCCGCCGGCGGGCGTGCACTCTACACCTCGCACTTGGACACCTTCGCCGCACGATACTGAACACTGTTAATAAAATATAATAAGACTCAAAATTCCATAAAACATAGGAATCTATCTCTGTATTTTACAAGTTTTTAGAATCAACTAGTTGTCCAAATTTTAACACCCTTCCTCTTCCCGCATATATCTTATAAGGGAACATTGCAAAATAGATTTGGCAGAACAATCAGGCATCATCATCATCATCATCATCAACAGCCCCTGTCTGCCCACTGTTGGACATAGGCCTTTCCATTCCATTTTCCTTACCTATCAGGCATCGGTTTATGAATAAAATTGCTTTGCTGTTTGGCGAATTCGGAAATTAAAAAAGTCCATTCTCTTTTGTTTTCCGTATCATCGCCTTTGATGTTCCTTTATTAAATCATATTAAATGATTGTGTACTATTGTGACGTCAAAAATCATACAAGCAATAAAGTCAATGCAAATTTTGCTATTATTTTCACAAAGGTTAAATTTATTATGGTTCTTGCACGTACCTTTGTGTACCATACTCGACCTGAGTGATTTATTACACAGAAAAGCAACGGCAGAGAATAATGAAAGGTAATTTGATTCCTAGATTTGATTTTTATAAGGAATAGAACCGTAATATTCTATTAATAATTACAACTTACACAAACTTCAAACCGCATATTTAAAGATAGTTACAATGTTGGAAATCTCTCACAATTTCTTTAAAACAGACATTGAACAAGTCACTGTGAGGCTGGTAAGCACGGGGTTGCTATCCCTGATGGTTTAGTCGGACAATAAAACCTACATAGTCAAGATGGACCAATCTGTTCAAGGTTGAAACAAGAAGGTGATGAGATGGAAAGTGTATTGCTATAAAGGTAGGGTAAGACCGTAGATGTGGATGTATTGTGTGAAAGATATTCGTAAGAGTGTGAGATGTATGGAGTACATACTGTGCCGACCCGTAAGGAAAAGGACAGGTTGATGACGAATTCTATATTAATTGTTGAACAATTGAAATAATGTGACGAAATACAATATAAAGAAGACGTACTTTCGAGATATACCTGCTTTGATGCTATGTCTCGTATTGAAACAGTTGTGTAGCTTTTACTAGAAACAACTTCAATGCTTTTAGTTCAATTCTAGTTTTATAGAACACATTCCTTGAATAGAGTAGAATAAACATTGAATTTACTTTAACACTCGTAGATAAGTGGATGAAAGTACATCTATATGATTATTTTGACGATTTAAAATCTCACACTTTTGTGATACCCAACTATTAAGATTTTGTCGGGTGTAAAATTACGAAGTACTAACAACGCAATAGTCAAGGGGACGTACTACTAGCGATCGTGGGTTCGAAATCATCAATCGATTGTTTTTATTTAACGGGAATGGTTACAAGAAATATTAGTAAATTTACTTATAGATTTACTAGTAGCTACCATTTGTAAAATTTGTGCGGAATTATTTACATCGATAGAATATGTATGAGCTATTTCCAGCCCCTATCGGCTGAAAAAAACACTTACAAATCTCATACATTTTTTTCGCAATATCGATACAAATGCTATCATGTATATTTTAGTGTTTAAAGCCTTTAAGATTTGTTTTTTTCTCTGGAGTTTTACAATGTGGTGTTTTTTTTTAAATGTATTTTGTTCTTATATAAGTTTATTGGCAGCGGTAACCGGCGTCATTCTCACAAATGTTAGTTTCTATAGAAATGTAATATTTCAGCGCACCGTTACACAAATCGATGATTTACAGCAGCTACTGTCTAAAACTTACCAAAGTCGTATTGGTTTCGTGAAAATTTAATTATAGTTTGATTCTTTGAACAATTTCGACGTCGACTTTCCGATAATGGGTTCGAATCGAAATTAATTTAAATTTCGAATTTGTAACTTTAATATTTGATTTATTAGAAACTTAGATTAATATTGTATTCTCGGAATCAACAATTGTTTATAAAAGTTTTTGCCCGCGATTTCGTTAGCTTAGAATAGATGAAAACTTACTAACTAGCAAACGTTCCTCCAGGCTTGTTTGAGTTCCACTATAATATTATCTCAATTGAAATTAGTTTTAAATATACGTATTATCTACCGTTTGAACGATAGATTAGACTTTAAACTATACTGTACTACTGGACTATAATTGTAATAACACAACTGCAGGAGAGGTCTTGTCTCGCGGCAGGAATACAAGCGTCACGTATCTAGAACATCTGATTGTTAACAAAAGTAAAAAAGCAACCGTATTAGTTTCTACAATATCACTGCATTTTAACACCGGAAATATTGAAAACAGATTCAATTTCATTAGAATGAGGCAGCATTATATGTACAACAGATATAGTAAGATAAGATTTTCTTTCGTAATTTTTGTGGAAAATTTCATAATTATTGTGCTCTAAACAACCTCAGTACACATCTTAGAGAATGACATTATTCGTTTTGACTTTGACACTAAACAATAAAGTTCCATATTGATGTATAAAAATGTCACTCATTTAAGAACATCCATTCGGATGTCATCGTATTCCGATAGAGGTCCGAGTTTTCACGGAGGAAAATAATTTCTCACTACATGTGTACATTGTTTTTTTTTTTAAATAAACTTTTCGTAACAGTAAAGGTCTCGTGAGCAAGTAGACAATGTTGCCAGTTCAATACTTTTAGTTCGGTTATAAAGTTTTATGTGAATATTCTATGAACATGGCGGTACGATATTTCAATACCTGATACCGATTTTATGGTGCCCTAGTACACAAGGGTACACACGCTAATGTATTTTTTTTCTAAAACCAACAATACTGAAAAGGTTATAGCTTTATGGAGTAGAGTCGTGAAGTTTTATTCAAAGCTTTTATCTATGGTAAAATTATTGAATATTTTTCAAAACAAAAACTATAGTTAGGCTGGTTTTTGGAGGATTTTTGTTCATATAAACAAGCTTCTTATCCCTTAGGTCCCCTTTTCTCGATATTTCTATTGACTTCTTTTAACAAAAATATTGATTACGTAAGTTACATTTCTCTGTTTTAAATGTCTTTTTAGTCAAAGAATTCAACAGCTTTTTCAATAAAATAAAGGGACACAAGTTTCACTCTTTCAACACATTTTCAATTCGCATTAAAAATATACTTTCTAGGTTAGAATTTAACAATCCATAGCGTTATACTTACTCCTGACCAAGCGCCAGCAATCCATACGGGGCATTCGTGCTCGTTGCAAGCCTGAGAGGACCTTGGAGCTGGAGACACGCAGCCTGGTTCGGTAGATCCTATAGAAATAGAAACAATATTATTCCAAACGTACTTTGAAGCGCCTTAAATTAATATTAGCAAATGTTGAATAATACAATTGTGTTTCTTACAAAGGAAACTATTTTTGGTTGCTATTTTAAGTTTTAAGGCGCTTAAATATTACTAGTTAATATTCGTTGTTTTAATATTTTAAAAAAGTAAAAACTTATTCAGAAGATAATAAATGAAAATTTCACTGATTCGACAAAGGTCGGTTCTGGGTATTCTCTTGTTTTATTAATAATAACATCATAATTTGAAGTGTCAGAGTTTTACTGCTCACACTGACTCAATCCTTATGAACTCGACTCCACTGGCAATATCAATAACCCCAAGTGAGTGCTAACATAAAGTGCTTACGAAGAAGCTTTGCCATAGAACCTTACATTGTAGAAATGTTTTAACTTAAGTGAATGTGTGCCGTCTTATAATATATTTTGTCACTAATATTATAAATGGTCTAGGTAAAACTTTACTGATGTAAAAATACACGATTATGGTACACAGATGCAGAACATAGTTTTGAGGAATTACTAAGTTTTTTTTTTATTTAAAACAAACGAAATCGCGGACAATACCTAGTCCAATATTAAATTCTTAAATCATTTCTGTAGTGTGCTAGAATAGAATATTTAAACAAGTAACCTAAGAAACTAGCAGACTACAGTCATTTGTTTGGCGACTGCTCATACAAATGTCATTGGCGTATGGTTAGACACGTAATGAGTGACGGGGTTATATCAAATATAACATATCAAATACCTGGTTGGTAAGTATCAGCTCTAGAGACATTAGCAGATCTGGCGCAGAGGACCCGCCGCGTGCGCAAGCCGCCGCCGCAGCTCACCGTGCAAGGAGACCACTCGCCCACGTACCATCTAATGAAGTTGTGATTAGTGTACTGTGCACTTCCTATATAAACAGTCTACGAAACAAATGAAAGTTGTAATTAGATCAAACAAAAGATAAACAATGCGTAATACGTTCAATTAAGTAGAAGCCTAGACTGGCTGTCATATATCTATCTCTTTCTCACGTATAGGATCTGCGTTACGTCCTATTCTGGAACTTGTCATACGCCATATATGTTAGTTCAAGGGGTATAACAGCCAGTAATATTTGCACGAAAGTTGCACAATTTAAAAAAGTAAGATGACAGTTGACAAAGTTAAATTCATGTAGTTACTCTTACTTATAAGGACACGGATGCATGTTGCATCGGACGACAGTCGAGCTCGGCTTGCTGGAGCCGTCGCAGAGTTGCTCCGGCGCGTCCGTGCCCGTCAGCCGGTCCCGACAAACTGCCAGCGACATCTTGTAGCCTGGGAACATACCATTTGTATTATAAATTAGTAAAATACGCGAGCGGTGCCCACCACCGAATCCTTTACGTCTAGTACAACTAACTTTGTGTTCTTAGCAGTGACTCCTATGATGTCCAAGCCGCCACGATATTTGGCAACCACAGTAACTTAGTTTACTAACCAAATAGTCATTTGGTTAGGACGTATAATGATGGTGGCACGCTCTGGTGGCGCCCACAATGATCAAGCGGGAGCGGAGGGTTTTAGTGAGTATGCCTCCCCTAACCTACTCACTAGAGGGCAGTCAGGGTGAGAGTTTCTCATAACGGTTTTATCTTCCCCGAGACAAGAAGAAATCGTAAAACATTTCCTTCCAATAAACAAAAGAAGGACTTATATATTGTTTTTAAATACTAGTAGATTTTTGTTAATTCACTAATTTTTGTAGTAACAATTCTAGGTAAACTTAAAAAAGCTTGTATTAGGACATGACTCTGGACAATAGTCGAATGGTTTCGAACCCGCGACCGCTGGATCGGTAGTCCGTACCCTTAGCCATTGGGCTATTGGCGCTTCATATGTATAATGAGTTTGTGAAATGTCTAGATGAGAGTAATGAATATTTATTTACTCAACTCGATGCTTCAATGATTAAGGAAAACTTTTAACATTACCCGTAACATCGACAGCGGTCAATACCCTAATCCGTCAATTGTAATTTGACATGTAATTAACGATCAACGTCTTGGATAAGGCGAACCTACGTCGGATAATCTTACAAAGCCATCGTTAGTTTGTGCTCGATTTGTGACCTACCTACAGTTCAAACAATATTATTATCAATAATATAACCACTGTATTTAAAAATGTATGTTTATTTGCATATACAAGATATACAGGAATTAATACGTACAACTGTCAGGGGTGAGGGGGTTGAATAATTGTAATAAATCTGCTCACGTAGTACTTGAACGGTCCCTTAAAATCTATACCTCGCCTTGGTTATGCTTTTTTGTATTCTAATTTGATCTATCATATAAAATTTCCTTAATATGTTACATAGTTCGTTATATCTCGTTCGTTATTGTATATTCCGAGGACAGAGAGCTGCGGCGAGCGTACGTAACCAGCCTTGAATTGTGGTCACAATTCCTTCGCATAACCCGTCCATTCGCAAGATTACCTCTAATACACAATTTCTACTTACAACACATTTAAAGGATATTGTACCTTATTTCATGAGGTATAAGATTGATTAAACATGTTATATAGGTTTTCTTTGGTAAAGTCGTGCATGTTGAATTCGTTATTTGAATTATTAATTAAGTGCCAACGAATTGTTAATTTCTTTTTTATTGTTAATATGCCAGTGACTGAGATATTTATAATTAAAAAAAAATGTAAGTCATGAAATGTCCGAGAAAAATTCAAGAAATAATTACAAACTTTTTTTTTTTTAAATAATAGTAGAGTTTTGTAAATTTTTCTAATAATTCTTGTAAGTATGCGTACAAAAAGCTTAAATATTTACGTATAGCCGAATGATGGGATTTGAATCCACGACCGCTAGATCAGTAGTCTTTATGTATAACCATTAGGCTATCGGTGCTTCTAAACTTGTTCGATAATTAACTAAAAAAATAAGTTTAGCTATCAGAGGTGGGCTTACAGCTCGTCTACTGAAAGCAACTTTTCAATAAATAAATATGTAAATATCTTAAACTCTATTCACTTCGCGTTTTCATGAAAAATGAAACTGTCGGGCCGTGAAAGCAAATAGCTTTTATTCCATTTTTAAATTTGTTTTAATAAAATGCGATAAACAATTTTTCACGTTTAAATATTTCTTGAATAACTTAATTATTCATAAATAAAGAAATATAAAAAGGGCTAACATGCATTTGTCCGGTCTCGACACAGACTAGTCTCGAGCCCATTACAAAGAACCTTGAATATTTTACGTGTTTGTTAACTTTTAAGAAACAATTGACGGTCATAAACAATCATTTACACAAATGTTAACATCCGCGGATTACCAAAATTATTTGACCCGACGCTCATGGACATCAGCAACACCGGGGGAATAGCTGATACGGTGCCTTTAAGCGAAATCGCTTTTCTTGAAGGACTCTATATGTAATTTACTACCTTCAACCCGCCTGTGACGTGTTCGCGAGCAATTGTATCTATATATTCTAAGTTCATGGCGTGGTAAGAATATTGTTTCTTACAAATATTTCTTTATTTAATAATGTAATTTGATACATTTAGTTCTGTAGTTTCTATGGAATTCATATTTCTTATTAAACGAACTCTATCTTACTTTAGTAAGCATTTCATTTCATATTCAGTTTGAAAGCGACCACAAATAACCCGTCAGATGTCAGGATGTTGTGTGAAATATCCAGTTAGGCGAAGACCTCTCCCGAAGTTGGACGGTTTAATTGTTTATTAGCCTTCCGTTGGCCAGTGATAAATTGGTGCACGTCAAACGGTCTACTGAAATACAGCGGTTCACGCTTAATTATGTTTTAAGGAGTTTTTTTTGCAGTGATTAATGCCTTGCTATTCTTAGTACTGTAATAATTATAGTATCATTAGACACTTTGAAAAGTTTTTAGTAAGTTTCAGTAATATTTATTTCGCTTTTTTTTATTCTCGTTAATGAAAGTAAATATAGATTAGATTTCTTACGAATGCCTTCATATGTATATAATAATGAAACATTTAAGGAATCTATGGGATTAACTTTGAAGCGCCAATAGCCTAACGGTTAAGGCACTAATAATATAGTGGTCGTATCGAATCCCACCATTCGACTATTGTGAACCATATCCTAACACAAGCTTTTCAAGCTTACCAGGAATGGTTATAAGAAATATTATTAAATTGACAGAAATCTACTGATATTTAAAAAAACAAAACTGATATAAAAAATGACACACATATTTTATAAATAACAGATTTACTAAAATTTAATTTAAAAATAAATCTACAATTGGCTTCCACTGTCTTAACAATATAACAAAACTTACTGTTAGAATTCTTAAGGAGGGAAGCATTGGGACACCTATATCCAGCAGTGGGCAGACAATGTCTGATGATGATGACCTTATATTTTTAATTGTGTGGGCAGTGGCAATACAAGAAGTAGTAATAAATTCTCCCGAACGAGAGAATTTGTTAATTACAGACAGACCCTCTCATTTGTCTGTAATACTATGGCGCAGTTAGGATAGTTTCACACGAAGGTAGAACAGTATTATTCTTTCAACACACACTGACGTAACAACACTATTCTAACTGAGAAGCGCCAGCCTAATGGTGAAGGGTGTGGATTTCCAATTAGACATGGTCGAGACTTCGAATCCCGCCATTCGACTATTACAAACCAAATTCTAGCACAAGCTTAAAGCTTAGTCTCTCTCTCTACTGGTGCCTCCCCACTAATGGAGGTTGGCCGTCAGCTCAGCGAACTTTTCCCGACACTGTGCCAAGCGAAATAGACTTTCCACGCCGGCAATATTTATTTTTTCAATTGTTATTGTATTTTTCAGCACAGTCGGAGTGGTACAATCATCAACAGCTCCTTACACGTCCCTACCAAGGGGCTCGGAGCCTACCCTATTATTAGGGGTGACTAGGCCATAGTCAACCACACTGGCCCAGTGTTGGTTGACTTCACACATATCTTTGAATTTCTTCTCCGATATGTGTAGGTTTCATCACGATGTTTTCCTTCACCGTAAGCGCGTCGGTTAATGTACATATGCAATTCGAAAATTGAAAAACACATTGGTACATAGCGGGGATCGAACCTGGACAATGTCGAGTAC
>JAODUI010000018.1:717617-729605 GCA_027563995.1 Papilio gigon | reverse complement strand
TCTGTTTGCAAAAATTTAATACACTTCAGCCTTCTTAAGTAGATAAGCGAGAGAACGGATGTTAATTTAAATTGAATGTATAGTAGAACACAATGAAATGCTTTAGACCAACAAATTTATTTGACCCGATGGACAAAAGTCAAACTACACAATGCACACTAGCGCCCCATGTATACGCCAGAAAAGTGTCTCCAGTTTCTTTTTCATACTACATTACTGTATATCTATAATGTCTTATTTTATTTCTTTAATCTCATTTCCTACTCCTAGATTTTTTCATTACAAAACGTGTATTTTCTTAAAACAACTAACCGCGATAGCAGCGCCTCTACCGGTCTAAATATCCTTGTTAGTCTATATCGACAAATTGAGCAAAAACATTTTTCGGATCGCTTTTAAGAAAGAAATAAAAACTGACAAATATTGGAACGAATCGTTACTATGGAGACGATCTATTGTTATTCATAGCAACCATTGTTTAGTCAATAGTGTCTTTTCACGAGCGATCGAAGGTGACTAAAATGGTTGTATTTCTAGTTAAACGTGCTAATGATAATCAATTCCTTTACGAAACAAGCGTAGATAAGTCCGTGGATGATGTAGTGAAGGACATCACCGCCATATTCAACGGTAGACTGAAAGTGACTCGTATTTGTTACGAAATGGAAGAACTACAGAAGCACGGGACCTTCCAGCCGTTGGAGATGCAAGGACTGACTGAGGAACAGGTATGTTTTGGAACAGACTTTGATCCTTTTATAGATGTATCAAGGCAGATACGTCTTGAACTGCTGGACATGTTTCGATGTTTGGAAAGTGATTACTTTGGTGTTCACAACCAGGGATGAAATTCATTGTTTTGTAAATTAATTAGATAATTTTATACTAGCACAGCTATCAAAGGTGGGCGCAATTTAATTAACATACTAATATTCAATCTTATTATCGATGTACTTCTAATATCTAAATGCTTGGATCTAATCAAATTGTTATCCCTCTATTTGCATTGAACAAGTACAGATGTCACATATCCGAATACATCGGAAAGACTAGAAACTAATTACAGCACACAATGTTGCAGATAAAAGAACTAAAGCTGGAAGATCCTTGGGCTAAGAAGTGCGCGCCGCAAGATTACGTCGTACAAAAGGATGAAATGGGTCGCCGCTGCGGTTTCGCCCCGCCCGCTCATTTGCAACAAGTGCTCAAGAAAGCCATGGATGCGGCCAAAGAGATGATAAATAAAAAGCGTGTATGTGAAATTGTTACTTTACAAGTAGGGTTTTCAAGATAGAGTCAAAAATGTTAAAAGGTTAATCCACGCCTTTTTACTCAAAGTTTACTTTTTGATATGATCATTGTAAATTTCTTAGTCTAAATTTTGTAAAGGCACTAGGAAAGTCCTACATTCAACAGTAGGTAGACAAAAACTGAAATGATGAAATTTATTATGAGAAATCTCAACTGAGGGACAGCCTCAGTAACCAGTAAAGTAGAGTGGCAGTCATTGGATTTGTGAGTATATTAATTTGCCTTACGTGCTCTATTACTTCAGTTTGTATTTCTGGGTTGACAAGTTGGCTTAAAACAATGTTTCATAAAAATTATTCTATTACAGGTAGATCTACGTCAATGTACCACTCAGAAAGATGTGGCAAGAGCGCTCGATGAGCTCCGTGGAGCTACCAAAATCGTCTTCCCAGCTGGTCTCCCACCCCACGATCCAGTGAGAATGGAACTGGATAATGTTGAAGATCTGACCGGAACCTACGCCGCTAATGAAGTCATAGACCCGTCTAGAGCATGTTTATGGGCTTGCGGGAAGAAGTTCATTAGTGGGAATAAATTAAGCGATCAGTTAGGTAATTCAAGTGATATTGTATATTGTATTAAGAATTAAAAAAAAATGCGAAATAGGAGGTTCACCTCGTAATTAACGCCTCAACGGAAGCTGAAAGAAGAGATGAAGAAGCCGTAAACGAAGGTTACAATTTTAAGGAAAGCATACGTTCTTTTTTCAAAAGATGTTACTTAGTATTGGTTACAGTAGGTTCTTAGCTACAAAACATGCTATTAAATACTAGAATTTCGTACCTCACACAGATGAATATTTTTCGCATATTTCGTGACTGTTCTAAATTTTTTCACAATAATTAAATTTTCCTTTGACCACGATCCGACGTGATTTTAAATGTTGATGTGGTCGAAAGATGGTACGCTCCAGTTTATTCAATAAATTCTCTCCTTTTATATTTTTCAAGGTAAAAATGACAAGACCAAAGTGACAGTTAAGCTATGTTCAACCTCAGAAGGAGCTCCGGGAAGAGAACCGGTGATGAATGAAGAAGAGCGGAAGCAGTTGATGCTGCACGCGTACAGAAAGCAAGAGGAGTGGAAGAAGTTGGAACAAGATGATGATGACAGCTATTTGGACTCAAAGTGGGCTGATGGGAAGAATCTTAAGAGGCAGTTCCATGGATTGAATAATATTGCTTGGAGACCTGGAATGAAGAACTAATTGATGTTCATTTACTGCTTGATAGCTAGGATAGCGATGATGAAATAAATACAGTATTTAATTAGTGGTTTGATTTGGTTGATAAAAAATTGAAACCCTAATTGCCGTTTTCTGTGTCATAAATATAGAGAGTTGTTTAGGGTGATTTTTATACTAAATCTACAATTAGGAGTTTTTCGCTATGACTCTGGCATTGGTAATATTTCTTAAAATATATCGGGAGTTTATTTATAAACAAAATTCAATATTGGATTCCGTAATATGTGATGGTTTATTTCGTAACGCGTAATGCTTTCACAAGGACGATCAAGATGTAAAAATCAGAGCTTAATAACGAACCATATGAGGATTTTTTGGCAGTCTCAGAAAATGATGGATAACGCGGGATAAAAGAACACATGAAAGAAATCGTAAGAATGATGCATGGCTTCAGTGATTTAGGATTTCTGATACACACGGTCGCGGTCTTCGTATAACTTTGAAGTTCTATTTAATTTGTTTCGAAATGTTTATTTATATTTTAACACGTGAAATATATTCTAGTACTATGCTATATTATTTTAAAAGTCTTTGAAATGGAGTAAAATTAGTAAGAGCATATAATAGTAGTTAAGCGCCTGTGACAAGTAATTATGAAATTTAAAAGCAGTGTTTATATGAGTTATTGCTATTATATTTCATAAGGTTTTTACTTTGTATTATATTTTGGTCAAAAAACACAAAAATTTTCTTAGAACCGCCACGGCCGTGTGTCAGATGGCGCGGGAGCGTTAGTCATTGATCATGCAGTACTAATAACGATGTATCCCGACGTTCGGCCTTGAGCGGAATTAATGCTTTTGTGGAATTTTGCTCTTGGAATAAAGTAGGCGCTTTTTAAAATTTTATATTACGTAACTTACGTTTTACCACGAATATAATAGGTGGAGAGTGTCTTACAATCTTGACGTCAAATCAAGAGGTTATTTTTGAAGTAGCATTAGTGGCATATTGTTAACGAAAGCACTGAGGGAAATTACCTATGCGTATATTTTTCGTAGCTCTTTTTCTCGATTCATTTTTGTTCTCCAATCAAATGTCTATAGGCTGTAGATCGATAATTTTAGTCGTGTAACAAAGATTTAAACAAATATGGGACTTGAATATATGTAAATATGTTTTCGATTTTTCTTATTTAAAGATCATGAGTAGGTACATGTTAACAGTCAAAGGAAACATGCAAACATACGAATCGAATTACAAAAACTAAATTTTAAGTTTGAAAACGCAGTTTACCTCGATCGTTATATCGTTGCTGCAAACTTCCCTAGTTGGAATTTTCGTCATATTAACTTTGTAACCGCTTTACTTTTGGTGAATTCAACTTTTGCAAAGCAATCAGCGACTCCCAAAGTTTTAATAAGGTGGGTTTGGTAAGTACAGAATAATATGTATAACAATTGAGAGGCTGTTTTATTTAAATTTTTACCATAAAATAGACTTTTGTACCACCGTAGATTTAAAAAAAAAACTATCATAAACTACTCCTGTATACATTAATCACTTCTCAGTATTTGTCCCGTGCAAATCGGTTTAAAATTTCAATTATAAGCAATGAAAGGGCATGTTCGCGTTTTTGTTTTGTATAACAGACCAACGCTCCAATTTTATCAATTCTATAATTTCGATTTTTAAGCAACAGACAGGAGGAAGTTTGTTTAATGAAAGCTACTGTTGAAGACAAGGAACTTGGAGCGTCCTCCTTCCAGGTGGATTGATGACTTAGTGAGGATGGTAGGAAATCACATGTGCAAGCAGGACTGTGTACTAAGGAAGGCATTAAGGAAAGACTACGTCTGTAACTTGTTTGACATGGGCTGATGATGATGATGGATAAAAGTGTATTATTTTTAGTAGTTCAATACTAGATATGTTTTTTTATAATTTATAATTGGATATAATCTTGCATTATTTATTTTTAAGTACGTTTGGAATGATATAATCCGTTTCCACCGCTGTTCCCCGCTCGTAGCGAGCTAATAAATATGAGGGGTGCTCTGTTAGCAATGCTCTCACACGCTCGCCCCGTTAAATGATAACCGCCATTGCCACGGATATATGAACTTCACATGTAACACCCAACTAAGTTTGTTGCACACATCAAGATTTAAAGTGTGCTACTTGGCTTGATGATGATGTTTAAGACCCTATAAAAGGCATCGTGGAGCTAGGCCGTTGCGTCCATGACGACCGGTTCCTCCTTAGAGCTTTGTTACTAGAGTGTCGCCCAAGTGTCACCCGCAGCCGACTCTGTCTTCGTGCTGTCACTAATTATCGATTTTGACGTAGAAGGTGACTTTACCAGTGGCAGCTGAGAAACAAAGCTGCATTCTATTTTACTATCTTTGTTGAATTAACCAACACTTGACTACGATATCACCTCATATGAATCGTAGTATGTGACAAGTGACTAACGCGTTCGCGGTGTTCCACCTTAAAAGCTACAGTCGCTTGCACGTTTCGTATGTATTGAGTGGACGACGGGCACAATAGCCAATAGAATGCTGTTTCAGAGAAAGTAGTCGCACAGTGTTCTAACCACGTAGACAACTATTTTTACCATTATCCCGGTGTTTGTGGTCCTCATTCAGTATCAGTCAGTTAATTCGAGGGGGCGGAGTTTGCTATCAAGGCAATATTTTGTAAGTGGAACGCGAGCGGTTGCTATTGTACGCGTTCCTAAAAGCATCTGTTTATACCTACTGACAGTGAATTCTATATCTATTGTTAGTTCCTGTTCTCACCACCGCCAACTACCGCAACTGACAGCGCCAATATGGCGGAAATACTGCGGCTTTTAACCTGTGTAAATGTGAACTCAGCGAACATTAAAAGAATCAAAGCATACTTTATTAGCGTTATTAGTAAACGTGGTTGGAAAATATCAGAGATATAACATAGAGGTGATATTTCAATAGCGTTCACGTAATGAAATTTATGAGTGTAATATTAAAAACGTTATAACGACTCTGTGAAGTTATTTTCTTTTGAAAATGGCGCACGTAAGAGTTGTTTCATGTTTTATTTACGTGCATTTTAATGTTTCATGCGCTCATGCATTTTGTGACTGCCGTGAAATGATGACGTAATTTGTGGGGCGCCAGTGAAAATATTATGGTAATAGGGTTGGCGGTATAACTACTGTTTGCAGACATTAAACTTATTTAGGGGTGAGCCATACTCCATGAAAAAAAAAATCATTATGAACTATTTAAATTTAGAATGTTCTTTTTTTCATAAAATTTTACTGTCAACAGAAATAAAGGTGTTTTAAAAATTTCAGATGAATCTAATTTCAATTTACTGTATTGTTAAAATGTAGAACTCGAAAACTTTTGTATGGATGAAAAATGATTTCTTTTCAACAGAGAATCATGTACCACTTTACTTATCAAGAGTGTAAGTGGTAACGAAAAAAAAAATCGCGACCATTTTTCCTAGTAACGATTTTTTCTTTTTTTTATGTCTGTCCGCGGTTCCGCGTTTGTTACTGGTAATGTTTAGTTTCATTATAATTTTCTACGAAAATATTTACCAAAAAGGTCTCTCAATATTTATTTATATTGATAATATATCATTTATTTACGGCGTTGGTTGATAACATAAATAACGCGATCGAATTAGACCCCGCCCTAGAGTCAGTTGGCCGAGGAAAGATCCTAGTGGATTATCGACACCCTGAGGGTTGAAGGGGGTGAATGTACCGTCAGCAGCACGTGACGCCAACACGAGATCGTGACCAGTTTATAAATACATAAATTAATTTCTTATATTTGCTCACTGTATCATTTTTTTTTTGTTTATGTTATTTGATTTAATAGGTCGTAACACAGTTCGCGTGTCTATATTTATGATTTAATATTTAAAGTAGTAAAATGTAAGAGAATAATTTGAGTGTCATAGTTGTGTTATGAAAATAAACCTATTGTTAAACAGTGTCTCTTTAAAGAGAGTCTTGTAAGTTTTAGTATTATTTGAATTTGAAAAATATGTATTTATGAATAGTTTAGTTGAATTTTTGTTTTAATCCATTGGCCCGTATACTTAACCGTAGATCGCCACTGTCGTAAGATGAGAACAAAAAAAATCCGCTTTATTAATGTAAGGATTTTGACAGTGTAAACCCACAGTAAGGTGTATCGATGTCATGGATGAGCTTTTGTTGGTCCACTGTTGAACATAGACCTCGTCAAATGCCTTCCACAATATACGTTTCTGCTTACAGCATTCCAAGACTCAGTCTTCTCTTCTGGATAGAGGGCGTATATGCTTCTGCAATTCAAAACTGGCCTCCTGTGCATGTAATTTAAGTAGCTTAAATTGTTAATTTAACATATTGTATCAGCTTTGTTTCTTTTATAAAGGCTTCGTATAAAAATGAAAACTCTTTTGTAGAGAAGGTCGCTAATGAAAAGTATAGTTAAATGAAATGCCCACCATTGTGTCATTTGAAGAGGCTTTTTTTATTTTATCTTTCATTTTGATGTCGCAGTTGTATGCGAAACACAGATAAGCTATTACAATGGCCTATTCACCTGTCTGAATGTGGAATACTGCGCCTATTCGATGTCTGTCACAGTGTAGCCAACAACAGAGGTGTTATGTAAAGTGTTTTACATCTTTTTGCATATATTGTCTGTAGTAGTTTGTAAGTGTGAAGTAGAGAGAAAAATAAAGAATGTCTTTATCCACGGATCATTCGAATATTGCAAACTATATTCTCACAAACGTGAAGCTTAACTGGAGTGGTACAAGAAATATTAATACAGTAACAAGAGTATGATAAAATTAAAAAAAAAGGACAAGTCACTGCTATAGTAATTTAAGAAACTAATAAAATTTGGGTGTCTGTATGAATTATAAAAAAAAAGTGACGTCATTGCGTTGCTTGCGTTCTATGTCTTATTGTGACAATGTCTATTATAAATAAGTAAAATTTAGTTGACACTGGCAAAATCTGACAAGTGAGAGGTATAAACAAGAAACTCAACTCAAGTAAAATTAACAGAAAAGACGACATCCAGTATTACTGGTAGCCCTCAGCCACATTAGTACGGAAGTGGTAACATTTTAAGCACTAAAACTAGCGTGCAAATGCTTTTAAAACTTGGTTTAGTGCAATGAATAACTCTTTACTGCATTATTAACATAGTTCTCGAAGTGCATACCCGAATTACACTTTATAAAGGGAAATTTTAGAACGTAACTGCGCATACGAATATACAGGGCGTCTTAGAATAACATTGATTTTAAAAAAGCCTTTTAAATTTTGTATATTTAAATTAAAAATATTTTATGATTAATAAACTTTGAAACAAATTAAAAAAAATGACTAAATTATGCAGGTTAGGCTGACCGCGCTACCATGTGGGATGAAAGCTAGAGAGAGAGACTAAATGATGTCGGTTATTAGGTAATTTAAAACACAGATATAAAATAGGAAAAATTTACAGTTTTGAAGTTTAGACTTTTTGTGTATATAATTTTTTTTATAAAAGATAGGAGGCAAACCAGCGGCAGGATCACAAAGGCGGTCGTCGACGTCCATGAACATCAGCAACATCAAAATTGCTGTATTTTGCAAGTTATTTCAGATATTTCAATATTTTTTTCTATATTAAAATCTAAAAATCTCAGTGTCTACCGTGTCTAGAATATGAATTTTATCCAACAATTTTTGTAACTTAAAATTGAATGAAAAGAATCTCCATTCACCACTGTTTTTCAAATTCCAAACGAATTTTCGACTATAAACGTATAAAGTCGCTGAATCATGAAGTTTTTTTTTCAGGAGTGTTCCGTGAAAACAATCGCAGCGGCGAACTTTTATAAAATCTGTTATTTGGCAAAACAAATTTTGTTTTGTAGCGTATTCTATATGTATTTATTCAACAATATTTTCTGTACTAACACACTCGGCACATACACAACATACACACAAATTAGTTTATAACACTTCATTTATATATACAAAATTAAATATTAATATCTATGTAGACAGACGACCACATTATTTCATTATATACTAATACAAGCGCGTACGCACAGCGCTCCAAACGCCGCGGCCGGCGCATAACTCGCACATCGGGTGATCGGGGCACAACAGTGATAAATACTTTGGTCCCTCGTACAAAGTTTTATTAGTTATTATAAATTACTAGCTGTCCCCGCTAACTGTGTTTCGCCTAAAAGGCAATAAATAAACAGATTTCTGAATTTATTTAGGAAATACAAAAAAAAAGCATTTCATCGTCGGAAAAAAACGCTTGCATGGGAAATTGAAAAAGCCTATTTTTAAGGCTTTCACGGGAGTTTTTCTAATATTTCTCACCTTTTAAACCTTCCCTAGACCTCCACGAACATTCCAAGACCAAGATAAAATAAATCCGTTAAGCCGTTCTTGAGTTTTAGCGAGACTAACAAACAACAATTCATTTTATTTATATAGATTTAATGACAGTCAAATTAGAGTAGTTAAATTGTATAGTTTGCTATAGTAAAGTAACGGATTCTCTTCATTCGTGTGTCGTAGTATATTATAGTAAAAAGCTTCTGCACAAAAAGTTCGTATAGTTACTAGTGGTGAAATTTTTAATGAAAAATTGCTTACACAATTTATTGAATTTTACAATCCGTTATATGTTTACAAAAAAAAGTATTTCGTACGAGTTGAAAGAAAAGGAATGCTGCTCTCAAATGTAAAAGTTTCCGTAAAAGTGAAAGCAGTTTTGATATTTTTGTTTACATTGAACACAGTCTGTTATACGAAATGATAATCTGATACGAAAAACAAAACCCATTAAGTTGACTCATTGTTCCGTATCATTTTTGATGCTGTGGTACAAATGATAAAAGCCTCCATACTAATATTATGTTCAGCGTACTACTTTATACATATTTTACATAAATAAACTCCTGAAACACTGTAAAGTAATTAGTTAAAAAATAATTTAGTATACTGCTCTAAACATATGAGTCAAAAAACTTGAAAATTTTGTATTAACAAAAAATAATTTCTTCTCTAGGTATTTATAATTGAGACTATTTTATATGTAACACTCGTTTTAATGCTTCTCTTATTAGTTATATTTTCTACTAACTAATATTAAATTGAGTAGTAATTGCAAGATGAGCGGTCGCTACGCAAATCGATGTAGAGGTACGTAGCGCTGCAGTTTCAGTGTCGCTACAAAAGACATCAACGTGTGAGTTACTTATTAGTTAAAAAATGAATTAAAGTAACTTAATATTAAACTTAAGTTTAAAAAAAAAAACTAGATTTATTTTAACATTTAGGAAACAGACAGGTTTTTAAATTTACCTTTCAAACATGTTAACACAGTTCCAGCTCACAATGCACTCGCTAACCACTGAAACACTGAAATCGAAGCACTTCACAAAATATTTAGTTCGTTGTATTATTTATTGATATCATCATTTATTCGAGATGATAACTTGTATGCGTGCGGCCAGTGCTGCGTCTGCACTTGTACTGCCGCCGTTTGTTGCGGCGCGAGCGTCGAAGCCTGCGCCATGAAAGTTTAGCACGTGATGCGCCCCAACCACCGAACACTAGCTATAGCCTTCATATCGCATTCCTCCCCTACAGTTTCTATGTTGACCTCATGGCTACTTCGTAATGGTGTAGATGATGAAACTATTATGTTCAAAGTGATTGCCACTGAGCAAAATGTCATAGTAAAGGTACCGACAATGTATACCTTATTAACATTATAAATGCCTGTGTTTAAAAGACAGTATCTCCAGAACGGCTTAATACATTTGGAAGAAATTTAACACATTTAGAGCATAGTGTGGATAAATACATAGGCTACTAATTAAGTTTTTTTATTAATTTCGCATGAACGGAGTCGCGGGATACAACAAGTGTTATACAAAATAAAGCATAGGATACATAATTAATGTATTGTAATTGCATAATGTAGGTTTTTAATAAATATATATACTCATTTGTAATTATTCAAATCATTCAGTAGATATAGTCACGCGATCGAAGAAAATATGCTGAGTATGAATATCTAAATGAAGACATACCTTTGGTATAACATCTTTAAATCTATCTTAATTAAAAAAAAATCTTTAAGTAAGAGCATATTAAGGGTATTAAGAGAGTGTGTGAGGTACGCGCGTAAAACGCTGTCGCAACCTGCGGCGCGCGCCAAAAACTCCAATTTATTTTTATTCAAATAAAAATACTGCATGCAACGCTCGTCTTTTTCGTAACTGCAGGTGCAACTCTGAAGGTTTTTATGCAAGTTACATCCCAAGCGACCGCCGGCCGTTCTAAATGAAGTTTATTCTTTAAACTGTTGCCAAATTTAATACGGCTCGTTGTTATTGGTAATCGATCAATTATTTTAGTCACTTCCTTGTTTACCAATGCGCAAATAATTGCATAACTTTTGTATTCAAGCTAAAAACTTACCCTATAGTAAAAATAACTTAGATTGCTTAACATAAATAGTAGATTTTTTTTTTATTTTTTATGATAACATTTAGTGATAATGGCTGCGAAGAAATGTGATTTTTCAATATATTTTAACGACTAGAAATATAAAGATTACTTTAGGAAATAACCTAACTGTAGTCCAAGGTGTGTTGCAGATTTAGAATTTTAGAACGGCGAATTTGTGTAACGAATCAAAAAAATATATATATTCTCATATAAGTGACTGCAATTTCTTTCTTGGGAATAAAGTCACCGAAACATGAACTTAGATATTAAAGATTTTTAAAAGAAATTTGTTAATTTAAATCTGTAAAATTGTTTGTTACTATCAAAGTTTAACTTTACTAATAATAAAGTTAAGAATATTTCATTTTTTAAAAAGCGTACGTAAGTAAGTTTAAACGTTTACTGTACAATTAAGGATGGTAGATAAAAAGAAGCAGTGAATGTTTATTGAACGATTCACATCAAGTATTATTCAATTAATAAATGTTTTTATAAACTTCTTCCGAATCATTTTTATACGTTAACAGATTAAAGATAATCCATTTAGTGAACCGGCATGTGAGAGGCAATGAATATTGATTTGTTATGCAAAAGCTTTTATATATAATGACTATATGTTATTAAATAGTCTGAATCGAAAGATTTCTCTGTTATGTATACGATGCATGCCTTTCACAAGCTCATCACGTGCTATGCCCTCTCTCCATACCGTCGCGGCGGGGTCACACCGGCGACCGCGCTTTGTTACCATTTCAACAATATTACACGTAATAGCTACGTGTTTGTGTGTTTACAATCATCATCATCATCATCAACAGCTCTTGTCTGCCCACTATTGGACATAGGCCTTTTCCAATGCCTTCCACTGCATGCGGTCCTCCGCCTTCCGCATCCAACGACTTCCTACCGTCCGCACTAAGTCGTCAGTCCACTTGGAGGGATGACGACTTATACT
>JAODUI010000018.1:680138-694116 GCA_027563995.1 Papilio gigon | reverse complement strand
GCTTGTGTTAGGATATGGCCCACGATAATAGTCGAATGGCGGGATTCGAACCCACGACCGCTAGATCGGTAGTCCGTAACTAATTATTAGGCTATTGGCGCTTCAATTTTTGTCGTTTGCTATTTAAAGTTACATGTTCTTTCAGAGCCAGCGTCTGGTTTTCAAATAGCGTTCAACATGTTCGACACGGACGGCAACCAGAGAGTTGATAAGAATGAATTTCTAGTCGTAAGTATTTAAATAATGAAAATATTTGCAGAAACATTCACCAAGAATATGGGGCTGGGACTTTTAAGCAAGGAAAGGCAGACGGTAGTTCTAATTTGTGTGGGTTACGTAGGAATGTTTCGACTATGAAAACCGACGGTTACATAAAGATTATAAAGGACTTGATACATTTTAAATTCATTAGATTATTTTCTAATAAATCATTGCAAATAGAAAATATATTCACTAGTTAACATTTAGATGGTTTGTTTTAGTTACAAATTAGCCTAGTTTAGTATCTTAGAATCTAGTTTTATCTTTACAGCCGCACGGATTTAAGGTTGTAGACCTCTTTTAGTGGAAGTGCTTGTTTATTTTAGTATTATATATTTATTTATATTATTTTTTAATTTATTTTCTGAGCATGTGTGTTGCCATATGAACGTAGATCCAGCGCCTGCTCGGGGGCTCGTTGAAGGAGCGCAAAGATTTGGACCCGCACAGCCAGCAGGCCGTGAGTTGTCGTTGCAAAAATGTCTGCAATCCCTCCTCTGTTTATTGACCATTCTATTTTGGACTATTAAAGACATACAAAGACAACGCACCGAAAGGACTTCGCCCTAGTTATAGTCATAATTCTTTATCATTTTGTTGATTTCTATATGATAAAGGTACGGATTTCTGATCACGTGGTTGAAGGTTCGAATCCTGCCATTCGACTATTGTGTACAATAAACTAGCACAAATTTATAACTGTAATGGTACAGGAAATATTAGTAAATTAACAGAAGTCCACAAATATTCTTATTAAATAAGAAAGAAATCCGAGTTTTTTTTTAACTAAAGTGTACTGAATTGTAAGTTAAAAGATTTTTTTTTAATTTAAAGTTGTAATTTTTGCAAATTTTGTTTGAGATATTGTGGCCTAGAACAATTAATTGATAAAATAAATGACGTAAATAAACATTTTCTTTAATGTCCAAAATTTAATGTTCGTTAAAACAATAATTACATCCTGTCCTATAAAATATTTCATCACACATCGCGTGTTCGCGGCTGCCGAGTACTAAGTGTTCATCCTTTCAACGCTCAATTTCCTTTTTCACTTTTTTAAAACGTGAATAAACTAAGCTGATACATAAAATATAATTTCTCGTATTTTCTCATCGCAGTTCCCAAAACCAAGCAACGCTTGTATATTTACACGATGCTTATGTAAATAACACCTTACCTTTATATGTTTATTGCTATCTTATATATATTTGTTCACAAACATTCTTTATTATTATTTAATTAATATGTATTTATGTACGCACCTTAGCTGCTTACTCTAGTATCGACAAGCGCCTTGAAGAGCAAACTGGAGAGAAAGGAAATTGTTCCTAAAACATCTATAGTAAGTTGTAATCAACGGGTCAACATAAATTGGTCATGTCTGTGAATTTCGTCATGAAACGTGTGTGTTTTTAATTGACGTTTTGTCTATAGACATACTGCGAATCTTGTATTGCATACTGTCGTCCCTTTCTTTCTCTTCGACAAGACAGAGATGGCAATATGTAAACAATTGTCGTAGTAACAGAACTCTATGGTTTAAGTTTAGTCTATGATTTCTATTGAGCGATTTTATTGTTACGGTTAACATAAATCCTTCATTGTTGTGGCATAGTTTTTTTTTTTATTAGGCCAGTATTTTAACTTTCAAATCTCTTCCGACTATTCTTTGGCTGATTTTTTTTTTTAATAATTAATTTCGGCATTGGCATTTTAATTGCCTTAACTATGTTTATATGATTGTTTCAACTATTGATAAATCTATTTTTTCCCTCTGATGTGTTTTTATTATTGTAATATTTAAATCTAATGCATATTTGCTTCTTCTGGTAAATAATGACGTTATTTTTTATCTGTGTGTCGTGTGTCAACATTTCCTTCCTGGTCTTTTTTTTTTTAAATAGCTGCACAATTTTAGATGTAATGAACGACTTTAAAATTTTATAATTTTAATACAGTAAAATGAGTAACATTACTAAAGTGTGATTAAACAAACTTGATGTTTTAAAAAATAAAATCATGACTGCTTTTTTTGTTGAAAAGAAAACATGACCTAATTCGAAAATCAAATTTATAATAAAATAATGATATGTAGATGGAGAAAATCTTCAGCTTCGCGTGGAAGGGCAAGAGGGGCATCGGTAGCGAGGGCGAGGAGGGCAAAGAAGTGAAGGAGGGCAAAGGTACCGGGCCTGAGGACACGTACGTCAATGACGACCAAGGCTTGCAGCGCCGGCATAACGTCGACACGTTCTTACAGGTTGGTTCTTTCGATAAAGTTCTCGAAAGGTAGGTAGGTTGGGTTGAAAATATAAATTGTGCTTCGAGATCTTTAGAGGTTATAGGGGGTTTTCAAAATAAATATAAAAATATATTTTAACAAAATTTTTACTTTGAATCCGAGTCCCTTCCGTAAAGCTGAGAAATTAAAATTTCTTAAGTGTTTGTACTTAAATGCAGTATCATGTTTCCCAGGTCCATTTCTTCGGTAAAAAAGGCACCAACGACCTCAAATTCGAAGGCTTCCGTCAGTTCATGGAGAACTTGCAGACTGAAGTTCTGGAACTGGAGTTCCACGAGTTCTCCAAAGGTCACGAAACTATATCCGAAGTGGACTTCGCTAAGATCTTACTGCGCTACACGTATTTGGATACTGACGAATACGACATGTACCTGGATAGGCTGCTGGACCGCGTGCGCGACGAGCGCGGGGTCACCTTCGACGAGTTTAAGATATTCTGCCAGTTCCTCAATAACCTGGAGGATTTTACCATCGCTATGCGCATGTACACGCTGGCGGATCATCCCATCTCTAAAGGTCAGTTCGGCGTCCTTTCGCCGGCTTAACTCACGTGCAACTCGGTGTCAGTACCGACTAGTTTCGAGCTCCCGATGGGCTCGAAACTAGTCGGTACTGCCGGTTAAGCCGTTTTATAAGTTATATATTGAACTTAACCATTAGACTATTGGTGGTTCAATATTAAAGCGTACAGTTTGAGAAGCAATGGTACATAACTTCAGTGACGTAGTCATAACAAGACGTTACAAAGCGGTCATGTTGCAGTGTTCGATGGCAGATTGACTAAATAAGTACGAACGAATTTCGCGCGCCGAATATGGCGACGTATTTATGGACAGTATTGACATTTGTGATATGTGTGCGGGCTTCACGTAGTTTTAAAGGTATGTATTTATTATTATTATTATATTAATTATGATTATACATATATCAGGAATGAATAGACATGTTTTTTTTTATTGTTTCTGCTAGTTTCAGATTATTGTCACAGTAGTATTTTATACTGTGTCATCACTAAATAAATTGCAACCTTATTTATGTGATCTATGTAACTGGTTTTAAGCATTTGTCTTATGTAGAATACTGGTAGATATTTTAATTTGTTACTTAAATAATATTTTTTTATATAATTCGAACTAAGCTCAAGGCTTGTAGGCAATGATTTACTACAGTCGAATAGCGAGATTTGAAGTCTCGACCACGTGATCGGACATCCGTAAGTTAATTATTAGGCTATTGGCGTTTCAATATATGTTTCCTAGTTCTAGTTTTTTTTTTGAATAAAATAATAGTAGATTTTTAGTGATTTACTAATATTTCTTGTATTTTCTTTCACGACAATAGTCGAATGGCGGTATTCGAACCCACGACCGCTAGATCGGTAATCCGTACCCTCGACCATTAGGCTGATAGATAATGCTTTGTTAGTGTAGTATACTACTACCTCATGTAAGTTTCTTTAAGTTAATAGTAAATTTAGATACGTTTTATAAAAATAAATCTAGTCAGGAAATAACAACCAAATGACGGATGATAATAAATAGGTTAGGCAGCGTACTATAACGAAAACGTTAGCATAAAAATGTTATGTATAAAAGACATATATAAAACAACATATATTTAAGTATGCAACGTCAGTGACGCAGTCGTTAAGGGTCTGACGGATAGAAATCTAGAAGTACAGGTTCAAACCCCACCAATTCATTTTTCAATTTTAAAATGTATATCTTCGGATAAATATATATCATACATTGATCCGAAGTTCTAACTGTGAAGTGAAACATTCTGATGTCAGCACATATGTGAAGTGATTCGAAAATATGTGTGAAGTCAATGCACGGGGTTAGAGTGGTTGGTTAAGTCCTGGTCACTTTTGATACGAGTAGGCTTCGAGTCTCTCAGTCTGTATTCAAGGCGACGAAGTATGCAATCGATTTAAAGATATAGGTACAACAGTATTTACACCGCGAATGTAAATTTAATCAATTGTTATGTTGCGTGTCAAATTGCAAGAATTAACAAATGAAAAATGTATGCGTTTTTTTTTTGTTTTTATTAAATAAAGTTAAAACAAATGAATCACATATTCATTTGTTTTAACTTTATTGAATTCAATTTTATTTTTTTTCTTAATTCAAATGTAGTCTCTCAAGCTTCTTAATAATTCGTTCATTCGTTTTATCATGTAGTACACTGTAAAAGCGAACTGGACCAAAGCAGACATTTTACTATGCATTCGATTAGGAACGTATGGCGCCCTCTGTCATAATGGACCGACGACTTAGTGCGGACGGCGGGGAGTCGTTGGATGCGAACGGAAGACCAGATACCGTGGATGGCATTGTGAAAGGAAGAGAAGTCAGGCAGTGAAGGAATAAACGTGGTGGTGATGATGATGATTACATTAATAATTGTTGAATAGGAACTAATTGGATCATTAGAACCAATTTTATCCATAGACACAAGAAGATTAGCTTCGTTTTCGTTCCTTACATGCTTCATGGTTTATTCTTTTTTTTTAATTTTGTACGCAGTACATCTGTCAGTGTGGTGACGATGTAGTCTTCAGCCCAATACATAGTAACATCATTGTATATAGTTAGGATCGAGAGTTGCGCCCGCGCAGGCGTCGGTATTTACAAACACCGTGCCTTCGTTTGATGAAACTAAACCGTCCTTTATAAACACAAACATTGATAACAATGTTTATTAATCTATTTTATTGTGCGCGCGATCACGTAATACATTGTTCTTGGGCTGTACAAAATGATATGTGCGTATTTCCTTGCTAGCCAAAGCTTATCTAATGTCAAATAAGAGTAGTAAGTTGAGATAGTCTATTTCTCCTCTCTCTGTTACCACAATCACGTCTATCTTACGTCATTTCTATCTTCACTTCTTCATCATTGGCTCTTCGCGCAATCCAGAAATCATTCTTCACTACAGTTCACTATTACAATTTCTGGCCGACCAAGCATTTTACTGGGTTACGTTTACGTTTAGTTTCTTCTACCGCCTAAGAGATACTGCTATGAGAGAAAAGAGGCCAAGCGAAATCCAGTGCAGGGACGGTCCAGGCCATGCCTACACCAGCTGCACTGGCCACCTTTTATTACATTTTCATTTTCGTATTATTATAACTTACAATATTTTTTTTATTTCTCGTGTGATAATAAACGTTTACTATTCTATTCAATGTTATGCTGTCTATGATGTGTTATATTTTGTTTTAAATACTGTGTTGAAACCAATACGGACTAATTCCAATAACAAATATCTTGGCTTTGCACCAATAGCAACATACTTTAATGTAAAAACTGTGGAAGCAAAGAAACCGTCAACATCATTAAACAAGACAATCAGTAAAAGACTAGAATAGGTGGGTGTCAGCTGGTCGATTTTTAGTATTTAGAAGTATTCTTATACAATATTCAGTTCGATGAATCATGCGGTTAACAGTGGCAATACCAACACGACTTTCCATTAGCTGTCGGAAATCGTCGTATCCGATGGATGTCGCGTGTTTACGCAGACGTAAACGTATTGCCATTCAACTTCAACGCCATTCATTTCACGAAATAATAACACATGTTCACAAATAACAAAAGACGTTGGGAAATACATTAAAACGTATTTTTAATTACCTGCCTGCTTTACCTTAGTAACTTATGTACTCACACCCTTACGCATATCCTCTTTGACACAATACAGATTTTAGGTCTTCCTCTACCTTTGTAGCAATCCTCATTTAAACTCATTACTTTATTGTTTGTGATATATATCTTCGCATCTGTCAATACCATTGTTTACTTCATGTCTTAAATGTATATTAAACCCGATATTTAATTGGTTTTTTGATACAAGTTAATGCATGTTACCATATTAATCGCTTCATCATATGTAATTTTCTTGTCCTAGTTTGCGCTGGTTCTCTCGTAGAAAACGTTATTTACTTAGTCACAAGATTGTAGCCAAATTCTTTGATAATGTAATAAATACTTTAATCTTTTTTAGCTTTATGTAAGCAATTTTTGGCAAGAAACTTTTAAAAGCAACTGCATCAGGACACTAATTTATCTCTATGGCTCCTAGCTTTGGCGTCGTACCAAAATTAAAAAGTTTAAAAAGACGTAGTCTATAATAGTGTTACATTTAATGAGACGAGATTTAAGCGAAATACTTTATTAGATTACTCTTTATGTATGCTAATATCATGTTTTTTGCGATCGAACAAAATGCTAGGCAACAGATATATTTTTTTGATCATAGACTAGATATTTTTAATTACTCATCGCGGACTGGTAGACAGAGAGACAAACATTTTACGAATTGGGTTTTTCCTTAAAAGTTACGCAAATAAATCATCTGAACGAAATACAATTTACTGTGTTAATACACTAAATTTAAACAGTATAGATGAAATGTAGATGAAATTTTGTTTTTTTTTCAGAACTCTACTGTCAAGATCCAGATACAAAAATGTTACACGCAGTGAACACGACGTGGGCGGCAACATCGTTTTGCGGAAACTATACATGCAAGTTAAGAAAGAAAAATAAAACAAGTACAGAGTTACTTACACCGCTGACAAAAATTAATATAACTAATATAAACATTAACTTCGTTAAAGACGATATGATGCCTAGTGCTAGTGACAAAGTGAAGACTACTGCGGAACCGCTCAAACCAAGTTTGACACATTTGTTCAGCAGAGAAAGGGTTATACCTAAAAACAAAGGGGATGACGAAAAACGTAGTGACGATGCATCAGAAGAAAATAACAGTGACCGTTATTTAACAGAAAACGAAATAAAAACAATAACCGATATGCTACACACTGTTAAAAAGAGTGATCTAGAAGCAATTGTCGATATTTATAATCTAGCACAAGATATATACAAAGATATAGAAAAAAATCAAGAAGAATCATTAATCCAAGATACGATGACACCAGTCCACGCACACGGTGTTGGTGATAACCATCAAGGTATCACAAGCGACAACCAAAGAGTTTCGTATTGGTACGAGCCGTTAAATTTCCATAACAGTAAAGTGAAACCTGAAGTCAGTGTCAACGAACCAACAACAACAACTGTCACAACAACGACGATGCAAACTACAACAATGCAGCCTACTAAAATTAAAATTCCTGATAATAATAAGATTGCTGATAACACCTACTTCAAGGGATCATTAACAGATAAGGATTTCAGGAAACTGCCATACTATTATCCCATGTCAACCTTCCAAAGAGTTTCTTCTTATACCCACACAATGAAACCGAAAATTGGAATGGAATCAGTACCCAATACAGATGTTAAAGCATGCAAAAAAATCCCACCATTACAACAGCCTTCGACCACAAACAATTACGTGCTTCCTTCATGGATAAATAAGTCATTAAAGAAATCCTATTTTGCGGTAACACCTCAAAATGTGTTCGAACCGTCCCTTCTGTTACCTTTCCCCTTCGCATATGTCAATAATAACAATCTAACTGCTTATCCCCCTAGTTATTACTACGATAACTACAATGGGTATCCGTGGGCACAATTAAATATATATAACAGAAATAGGAACTTCCATCAGTCGTACTTAGGCACAGCGTACATAGCGAGAGTGCCCGGTGAGTCTATGTACATCAAACCAAATGTAAATAGTGATTATGAAGCACAGCGCGGAACTATAACTAGAGATGACATAATTGATATCATATCTAGTTTAAAAGATAAAGAAATGAAAAAGATGCCTGATTGGCAAACAAATCCATTACCAGAAAAAGTGATCGAGGAAGTCAAAGGGAATGCGGAAAAGTCGAAGATATTAAAACCATTGAGAAAGAAAGTGAGAATAGAGAGAATTGGGAAGCTTATAAAATTAGATGAGTCTTCAAGATCTAAGAGAAGTATCGACAATGAAGATCCTTTTGATGACATTGAGGAGTATGAAACTTATATCACGACTACAACGTGAGTATCATTTGTGTTGTTTCATCATCATCATATCAGCCACATGCCGCCAGTCATTAAAATTATTATTTCACGGTACACTATACGTATCAATGTTGGGTATATTAAGCGATGGTTTTTTTCTAAACTGACAAGGGACTGCGCCCTTGTAACACCTTTTATATAAAAAGTTGACAAATTAGTTAAAAAGAAATGCGTGTAGGAATGTGTCCCTTTGTCCCCGACAGATGTCCCAGTATCTTTAATCACTATTTTTTTGTAATCGAACTATTTCTAATTTGGATTTTATTTATCTTATGTTTTCAATTGGAATTGTTATTTAATTACTGCTCTGTGTAACGTTCGCCGTAGATTTCCACTGCTGTGATATTTTTTATCGTCATCTGTTTAATTTTGAGAAACCTGGAACTACTTTTTGTTACGATGTAAAGGACAGTGGTCTTATTATGTTGGATAATATTTTATTCCCTAACAATCGTTTCCAATGCAACTAGGAGATTGTTATTTTAAATTCTAAGTTATACAAAATAAAACAACCAAAGAACAACTTGTAACAAAACGTTCTGCGCTACTGGATTTTAGTTTTCTCGAGTTCTCGTCGTTTCGATGAAAAAGTTTTTAATTAGTGTTATTTTAGATACGTTTTTTTGTAGACTTTTCGTGGTCTTTTGTTTCTTTCGACGTTAACGAATTCATCTATATGTTGGTTTTCAATTATTCATAGAGTTCCATCGCGAGGATTTATCGTGTTATTTTTTTTTAAATACAAACTAGCATCCCCCTTTTAAGCCAAGACATAAGTCAAACTAAGTTATAATAACTCACCTATCAATATACCCTCTATCAATATCAAAAAATTGTCACAAAGTTTTGCCGCGTTTTTTTTTTCTTTTTTCTTATTCCTACGCAGGTTTTTTTCTAACAGAACTAATAGAGACAGGAGCGCCTCTACCGGCGAGATAAACTAGTCTTAATCTCAAACATTTCAACTGTCATAACACCGGTATAAATATATTTTTTACTTATTTTTTTTAAAACAGGAATTAGATCAGTGGTCGTCACACTTATCTATCCGAGGGCCAATAGGACAATGTGAGGTATTATTGCGGGCCGCACATTTATGCACTAAGTAGTTGCCACAACCGATACATTTAATTTTCTTAAGAGCTGTTATAACGCTTTTTCTCCGTAGATGTAAGTTTTTTTTAGAGCGATTTTTTTGATTTTCAAGCAACAGAAAATATTATTTTTAAACTTTATAGATAATGTTCTTGGTTTTGAAAGAGGTTTTTTCTTCGAAAAATATATGTAACTCGAAAGGTTTGCGAGAAGCACAAATATCTATTACAGGCCGCAGTTTAACGAGCACTGGATTATAAGGACAGAAATAGTGTTGCCATACTATTGTAGGGTTTCATGTCTAACGTTAGGACTTTAGAAATCTCTTAATCGTCTGTTTGTATCAGTCCGTTACACGTCCCTTGCGTAGTAGTTATGATAAACCGCTGGCTTTCAGGTATTTTTTTAATTATTAACAATGTTATTTTTTTCCAGGTGTCAGCCGAGCACAGAAATAGGATTCTTCCGTCGAGGAAACATGAGTAGAACGTTTCCAGAATGTTGCCCGGAGAGAATACAGAGCTGACCACAGACATCAACACGGAATGCTTACCGAAAATTTTGAAATTCGAATAAGTTTTTAAATTTAAAATATGGAATTCAAAAATTTATAAAAAAAAACATCATTTTTGTTGTTCGATTTTTAACATTTTTAAATTCAAATTTTTAAAAATCGAATCGAATGTGTAAAAATACAGATTCAAAATTAAAAAAAACCTATTCGTGAATTTCAAATGACGTGTCACTTGTAGTCGAAGACTATTGCTTTCTCTGTTCTTATTAATGAAAACGAGAGAGACAGCAATAGTACAATACATGTGTTATTACAAATCGCAATATAAATATATTAACCAAATGTTTCAGATGAATATTAAGGAGTTCAAATTATAGATTTAATTAGAGCCATTACGTGTATTAATAGTCAATAGAAATGTAAACAGTAAAGTCTATTAGGTATGGCATTATTTAAGCAGGGTTGAAAACTGTTTGTACTTGACACTAAGGGAGACCCTAAGTTTAGATTAAGCAATAGATAGCTACACTAAGGAACTGTTTAAATAACAATTATAGCAGTTCGAGTGTGTATAGATTTCTCTCACTAAATTTACACTTAGAGACTTCATTAGTATGCAATAAAACGACTCCCAGTTTGCCAGTAAAGTGAACAATTGGAAGGACTTAAAATAAACTAAAATACAAGTCAAGTCTTTAGCTATTTGAAAAAATGTTTTAGCTATTTAAAAAAAAACTGATTATTCAGACTGTCGTTACTTTAACTTTGTTGTAACACGTCACTGACTTCAATCAATTTGATTTCATATAAAATTGTTAGATATTGAATTTTGTAAATAATTTTATATTAAATGTTTATAATATTGAATCTTCTTTCCTTTAAAGTAACTTTTGACTAAACTTTAATTTTAACTTTGTTATTATTTTAATGCCGTTGCCGAATTTATAATAAAAAAAACTACAATTTTGTTTGCGACAGTAGCATCATCATCAGCCCTTGCCACTGTTAGACATAGGCCTTTCACAATGCCTTCCACAGTGTACGGTCCTCCTTCCGCATCCAACGACTTCCTGCCGTCCGCACTATGTCGTCAGTCCACCTGGAGGGAGGACTACCCACACTCCTGATCCGCAACCTGACAGTAGCACAATATAATTTAAATCTGAAGAAGTAAATAAACATAATCTGGAATTGAACCGCTCCTCTAGTGGTGCGGAGGTCCATTGACGTCGACCACCACTTTTGTGTTCCAACCGCTAGTTTGCCCCCTTCACTTTTATAAATAAATCAATCATCAGTGGATTAATTTATAAATAATTTATTATACAGAAATATCAGTTTGTTAAGAATACATTAGTCTTGTCTACGAGATGTCAATTAAATAAGGGACGAAGCCAGATAATGCCTAATTTGAAATTAATCACCAAAAAAACTGTCTCAATAAATCAGAGTCGATACGACCATGCGTTCAAACCGCATCGTTACGAGGCAAGCTATCTCTTTCCGTTTCATAGTTAATGAAAGGGATACCAATATTGTTATAACACAGTAAGTATAGGAGACTGTTAAGCCGTTGAAACGGGTTTGTAGTCAAGCATGTGTTTTGTTATGGATTATTTAATTCATAGCTTCAAATCTTTTGAACAACTTTTTAGTGATATTTTTATGACATTTTTTTATAGAAGCAGCGAGAGATTTTTTTCTGATGTGAATTAACGACTGCTATACTTTTATATGGTTTGGTTTAGCTTCGGTGGAATGCGGACGGCGGGGAGTCTTTGAATGCAGAAAGACTGCAAACCGTGGAAGGAATTGGGGAAGGCCTTCCAACAGTGGGCAGGCAAAGGCTGATGATGATGATGATAGTTTTCTATTAAAACATCTTAATGTCAACTGTAAGTTAAAACAAAGTAAATAATTATTTCGGAGATATTCTGAAGTAGCTCTTGTAGAATTAAAAAAAAAACATGTCTATGTCACTCTTGCACACATCAGATACCTTCCAATTCAAGTCCCGACAAAATCGGTCCAGCGGTTTGGGAGATTACACGCAACAAACGCTGACTTGTTGTCTGACTTATTTTTTTTAAAATTGATTCATAACAAGGCAGCGCAAATACATCGTCTTACATTAGATTTTACATACATACACTCCAATTTTATTAATTGTACAATAAAATTAAAAGAATTCAAAGTTATATCACTTCAATTTATAATATTCCTCGAAGTAATTTAAAGTTCAACTTAATTACTAAACGATTTCTTCGTCAGTTACTCGTTAAAATTCTTTATTATTCCAATATCCGTCCATAACATTATTAACCCTTTTTTAATGTTGCCATAATACTAATGTACTATGACCCATATATCCTACAAAAAATAGTTAGAACCTCTTAGAGGGGTTCACTAAAAAGGAATAGGGTTATCATCAACATCAAACGAATGAAAGAGAGAGGAATTCCAAATTTAAATTAAGTCGCGGTTAACACCTTATTTTTTATCAATACCTCTAAATAAAGATACGCATTGTAAAGCCGGCAACATGCATTTGGCTTTAACTGGACAGTCGGACTGCACAGACACTGTACAGAAGTTACATCTATAGGCCAATATGATAATTACAAATTTCGTCATTTTCCCAATATACGGTCGTAGTCGTCATATCTAAACTGACACATTCTTACCCATGTCTTTGACACAATCCATCCACATCTTTGGTCGTCCTCTACATTTGTAGCTCCCCATTCAATCTCATCATCTTGTTTATGTGCTCATCTCTTCATATAACACCTCCATACTGTAACATTTTGCTTCTCAATTTTTCTATCACTTTCAAATTTTACATTAACGATCTTAACATTTGTCTACGTGAGATAGGAACTGTTGGAATGGAGGCCACAGTTGGAGACCAGATGTGTGGGGCGTCCTTCCTCCAGGTGGACCGACGACTGGAAGTCGTTTAATGGGGAAGGAGGACCTCATGCTGTGGAAGGCATTGAGAAAGTTCCATGTCCAGCAATAGGCAGACAAGGGCTGATGACGATGATAATATTGGTCTTCAACTGTTAAGTTAAAACTGAATATATGTTTATCTATTTTTTAACATATCTCTTTCTTAAGAAACTTTCTTTATAACGTAAATTCCTAAAATGGAACGGTCAATAAAGTGGGATTAGGCGTTGTTAGTTGTTTTAGTAAAATATTTGTTTTGTACCATGATAAGGGATACTTGGTAATATGGTTGACGCTTCTATATACAAGATATGATATAATGTTAGTATTCAATTCCGTAGCCATATAGAGGGATTATTTTTATATTTATTTTTGTAGATGGAGTTGGCAGCAAACCTCTGGTTATCGTAATTCTTGCTGGTAAGAAGCAGATTGAAGACTTGCTTGGTTGGTGTTTTACTGAGTAAATACCAAATGGATTTTTATTTTTAACTAGCTGATCCCCCGAGCTCTATTTCGCCTTAAAGGCAATCATCATCATCATCATTATCAGCCTAATGAAGTCCACTGCTGGACGTAGTCCTCCCCCATCGACTGCCACGATAACCGGTCCTGCGCCGCTCGTATTTATAGGCAACGTTTATTTCCCTATACATCCCGTGACTTGATACTAAAATAGAATAATATTTATTTTATTGCTGTATATACGTATATGAAAGAGGTGGACAAGGAATAAAAACACGAATGAGTAGTGCGCATTTGAGTGTGTGGTCCTTGGCAGCGAGCGGCGGGGGCGGCGGCGCGGCGCGTGGCGCAAGCGCGAAGTGCAGCGCGGCGGAGGCGGGGTGCCGCAGCCGCGCCACC